>JASAND010009128.1:0-22825 GCA_030248195.1 Trissonchulus latispiculum | reverse complement strand
ACGAGCTTGCAAGAATAGAGACACATATTTGCAAGGTTATTCCTTTTAAGTTCATTAGAAGATGGTTTGTTGTGATTTTCAATTCTTACGTAGTTACACAGTATTAATACATTGCTAACTATTATTTGTGTGATTTTAGGTTTATTAGATACTTACGTAACGATATTAGCCGTATGTGCCGTTAGATCCCATAACTGGCCAGACATGGGCAGAGACGTCAAAAACTATGTAAAATCATGAGTGAAGTGTCAAGAGCACAAGGATGCCAACCCTTCACATTCCTCTGCAATCTGTTGCAACCAGTAAGCCTTTCGAGCTGTTGTGTGTTGACGTCGTCGGTCCACTTAAGCAAACACGTCGAGGTAATCGATACCTGCTTGTGTTTCTTGATCATTTTACAAAATGGCCTGACGCATTTGCAATAGCGTCGGTACGCGCAGACGTTGTCGCGCAGAAATTAGTCAATGAAATTGTTTGTCATCATGGGATCCCTAAGACTTTGTTGTCTGACCAAGGTACTAATTTCTGTTTTAAGTTGAAGAAGTTTAAGTTAAGTTTAAGAAATAAGCTTCTTGGTATTAAGAAGAAACGTACTACTGCTTATCACCCTGAGGGGAACGGGTTAGTAAAACGTTATAACCCTACGCTAGTCAACACTGTATCGAAATATGCATCTGCCACTGGTAAAGACTGGGATAATCACTTGCCTTTTGCGTTATTAGCTCATCGAACTGCAGTGCACGCATCGACAGGCTATACACCTTTTGAATTAGCCTGCGGTCGTCAAGCGACCATCCCACTACAAATTGATCCACCAACGACTGACAGAGCTGAAAGCACCCTGCAGTATGAACAAAACTGAATGCTGAAAACTTGTACAAAAGTTTGGATCAACTCCACCGTTCGGCGAAAAGCAACAACCAACATGCACAACAGTTGCAAAACTTAAAGTACCACAGGAGAACGTCGCCCAAGAATTATGTCGCAGGAGACTTAGTGTGGGTCGTTTGATGGCTTACTTGAATATTTATGTATGTGTTACCGCATTTACCCATATGTTTGATCAAAAAGTGTCATGTTATGTCAAATTAATTTACCAACTGTTTCCCACTTTCGTATAGGGGGAAGGAGTGTAAAAGTCTTCAAAATTAATAGTTTTTCCAAAACGTATGCGGTAAAAAGTGATCCGAACTCTAACAAGTTCTATTTGTTATTCTGAATCTAACAAGTTCGACCAACTAATTAATTATACATGGCATGACGCTTGTTACGACGTTGTGATCGCCGCAAGTTTGCGCCTGGTATTATAATTAATATCTTTATTCGGAATCTTTAATACATTTCTGTTTGGAATCTCTTTCACATTTCTTTGTTGAGCTCCCGCAAGTTCTTTTGATATTGACGACAAAAGCATATAATCGAACCAACCAACAACGAATAAGGTTTTGGGTCAGTCAAATTAAAAACGGCACAAAGTGTACAACAAACGCGAAAATATCACTAAACTTCAACAATATTTACGAAGATATTTATTAATGTTTGCGCAAATTTTCTGTGTTTTTGCAAAGATTTCTTTAATTTTGGGGTAAAGATAAGTCCAAATTGCATATATATAAAATAGGAAAAGTGCGAAGATATTTGTAAAAATTTGCGCAAATTTTCTTGAAATCTTCGCAAATTGCACTTACATTTGCGCAGGTACTTTTTGTAATCTTCGCGTTTGTTGTACACTTCGTGCCATTTTTAATTTGACTGAGCCATTTATCTGAACGAGAATGGACACGTTTTGATTTTCAGTTTTCTTAGTATGGGCCGTTTAAACACAATAACCTCCCACAGCGGCTAATTACTTTGCTTAGTTTTTCTATTAAAGCTTTGGAAAGTCGAAAATTATTAAAACAAGCTAATTTTTGGCCGGAGAATCTCTAAAACCCAAGCCAACCCTAAGCCAGGCCGGAAATCCACTAAAACCCGGCCCGGGCCGGAAACCTACTAAAAACCGGCCCTATTAACATTCTTAACTTTTCGGCTGGATTTTCACTAAAACCCAGCCCGAATTAATAGTTTATCTCATGGGCAGGATTTTCACTAAAACCCGGGCCGAATTAATAGTTTTATTTCTTGGGCCGGATTTTCACTAAAACCCGGCCCGGATTAATAGTTTTATCCCTTGGGCCTGATTTTCACTATAACCGGTCAGATTTTCACTAAAACCCCGCCCGATTAACATTTTTAACTTTTGGTTCGGAGTATCACAAAATCCCGGCCCGAATTAATAGTTTTATCTCTTGGGCCGGATTTTCACTAAAACCCGGCCCGAATTAATAGTTTTCTTTCTTTTAGTTTTAATTTTTAATTTAATTTTTTAATCTTAATTTTATCTTAATTTACCGTAGTCTTAATTTATCTTAGTCTTACTTAATAATTGAAAATAAAATAAAAGCGATAAATTGACCTAAATTTTTGTTAATGTATAGATGCCATGGTCAGTCTGCTTCTCGTCCGCTCACCGGATTTTTGCCGATTCTGGTACGAGTAAACGAACAATTTTTAGCGCGAACTACATTGTAATTTACGCGAAAATACTAAGATTTAGACGTGTTCACAGATCGCTACTAAAAATTATCAGAAATTTAAGTTTATTTTTGAATTTTTACACATGTGTTATTCTAAGTACACCGCGTGCTGTCGCTCACCCACGATGGGCATGTGTTAGGGTAAAAACTTAACGACTGACCCTCGCACAAACGTGTGCCTAGTGACCCCCCCAAACAAATGTGTACCCACTACACGTTTCTGTACACTCGCCGTATCATTACGTGCTAAAGCTCGAAAACACAACGCCTGCGTGCGTCCAATTTGTGTTTGCTTCGAGCTTTACAACGCAAAGATAGGGCGCAAATTTCTTTGAAGTGAGCATACACGTTTGTGGGGAGGTCAGCCGTTAGCGAACATATATAGCATGTACCTAGAGCTGGACAGAGAGCTTGCCCGCTGTTAATTAATATATATTTTGCTTATGGCCTTGATAAGGTGCTCTTGCCTATGAAATGGAGGAACACGGTTGCCATCGGGGAAAAGGAATTTTTACTTTAATTTTCTGGAGATATCCCTTTTCCGCCTCCAACAAAGTTAGTGTTGTGACAACTCAAAACTTTTGTCACATTAACGCCCCCTTTTCAAAATCCTGGCCCCTTTTCAAAATCCAAAGTCGCTTACTACTTGGCAATAAGCGGAAATTTATAACATGGTAACAGAGAGCTTGCCCGCTGTCACACTTATATATTATGTAGTCTTGCTATCGGGTGTTTATAGTATAAATGACGTACGTCAATTTGTAAACATTAAATTAGCAAAAAACAAAAAAACAGGCGCAACGTTTTCTTACTGAATTTCTATTCGAAAAACATATTTAGTTTAGCTTTTATTAAATTTGTAAGGATGAATGTATTGTAATTGTAACAATGAATTTTATAATTATTTTGTGAGACTTTATCCAGTACGAGAAATACGAAAGAGTAAGAAGCAGTTAAATACAAAGATTGCCATTGCATTTTAGAACAGTTTCGATCTCCAGGGAGCTAGAGGACTGACGTGTTCGAAACAGCTAGTTAGTTAGCTGACTTTGGGGTAACTAAAAAACGGTGGTTAGTAATTTATTTTGCTTGAGTGTATCTATGTGCAAATTAAAGGAAACCAAGGAAAAGCATTATTACTACTACCAAGAGTACATAATACATAAGAGTATGACAGCTGGCATACTCTATGTATTATGAGCCCGCAACATGCGATGCGCGCTATCGCCTGACCCCCCCCATAAATCAGACCCCCCTCACCCCGCCCCTATACATGTACAGGGTCCAAACGGGGGATCGGGCTCGTGCTTGTATGTTTTGTACACAGATGTGTAAATCATGCAAGATTAAACCCCATACTTGGGGCCCCGTCAAGTTTAACATGTAAGTATACTAACATAGACCCCGACCCCCCCGTTAGGACGCCGTACACGTATAGGGGCGGGGTCAGGGGGGGTCAGCCGATAGCGTGCAGAGGATGTAGCGAGCTCATAATACATAGCGTATGACGCTTGCCACACTCTTATGTATTATGTACTCTTGCTACTACCAAAATTGTAATTATTAAGACGGATTTTTCCATCTCACTTAAAATTTCTGTCTTGTGCCAAGTCTCATACTGAAATAAACCAAGGAAACGTTCGTAATTTACATATTTAGATTTTATCGTTGCTTTGAGTGTTCCCGCGTTTTGTTCTCCCTTCCACATAGTTTGGATAACTAGCGCAATACTAGAAAATTTCAAAATTCGGCCGCGGGTTCTTCGTTATATTTATTTCGAATAATTTGCGCCCTAGACCCGTTCTCCACCAGATTTTTTCAAAAATTTTGTGTTTTCAATCACGCTTCTTTCGAATATGTTGCACCTTCGGTAGGTTTTGTGTTCCATTTCCTGCCAAACTTTCACGCCTCTGCGCGTTCTCCCTTAGCTGAAAAGTTGATTCGAATTCTCAGCCGAGCTTAAAATTACGTAGTCAAAAACAAAATTACATACAAGGAAAAACCTGCAACTGAAATATTTGGCAGTGGAATTTTACTAGTAGTTTAAATTAATTTCTTGAAACCATTTAGGTTGTTTAGGGTCTGGCTTTTCCTGGAAGGCTGCCGGCTCACCAGGGCACCGCTTAATTGTTTCATTCTGTATTAATATATACTTTGCTTATGGCCTTGATAAGGTGCTCTTGCCTATGAAATGGAGAACACGGTTGCCATCGGGGAAAAACAATTTGTACTTTAATTTTCTGGAGATATCCCTTGTCCCCCTCCAACAAAATTAGTGTTGTGACAACTCAAAACTTTTGTCACATTAACACCCCCTTTTCAAAATCCTGAGCCCCTTTTCAAAATCCAAAGTCGCTTACTACTTGGCTATAAGCGTAAATTTATAACAAGGTAACAGAGAGCTTGCCCGCTGTCACACTTTTATATATTATGTAGTCTTGCTATCGGGTTTTCATAGTATAAATGACGTACGTCAACTTGTAAACATTAAATTAGCAAAAAAGCAAAAAAACAGGCACAACGTTTTCTTACTGAATTTCTACTCGAAAAACATAGTTTAGCTTTTATTAGATTTGTAAGGATGAATGTATTGTAATTGTAACAATGAATTTTATAATTATTTTGTGAGACTTTATCCAGTACGAGAAATACAAAAGAATAAGAAGCAGTTAAATCCAGAGATTGCCATTGCATTTTAGAACAGTTTCGATCTAGAGAGCTAGAGGACTGGCGTGTTCGAAACAGCTTGTTAGCTAGCTGACTTTGGGGTAACTAAAAACGGTGGTTGGTAATTTATGCTGCTCGAGTGTATCTGTGTGCCAATTAAATTGTTAGCTTCTATTATCTGCTGGTTGTCCAGGGAATTCAGGGAGCATTTAAGACTTGGCACTTTGCACTTATTATAATTATACTACTACCAGAATTGTAATTATTAAATCGGATTTTACCATCTCACTTACAATTTCTGTCTTGTGTCTAGTCTCAAACTGAAATAAAACAAGGAAACGTTCCTAGTTGATATTAACGATTAACTTTTGTCACATCAACACCCCCTTTTCAAAATCCTGGGGCCCCTTTTCGAGTTGAGTCGAAATTTCAGCCGAACATAAAATTACGTAGTCAAAAACAAAACTACATACAAAGAAAAACCTGCAACTGAAATATTTGGCAGTGGGATTTTACTAGTGGTTTAAATTAATTTCTTGAAACCATTTAGGTTGTTTAGGCTCTGGCTTTTGCTGGAAGGCTGCCGCCTCAAAAGGGCCCCGCTTAATTGTTCCATTCTGTATTAATATATACTTTGCTTATGGCCTTGATAAGGTGCTTTTGCCTATGAAATGGAGGAACACGGTTGCCATCGGGGAAAAGGAATTTTTACTTTAATTTTCTGGAGATATCCCTTTTCCGCCTCCAACAAAGTTAGTGTTGTGACAACTCAAAACTTTTGTCACATTAACGCCCTCTTTTCAAAATCCAAAGTCGCTTACTACTTGGCAATAAGCGGAAATTTATAAGCGACTTACAGCTAACATTAAATTTCAGTTAACTTTTCTTTCATTTATTTCTCGAAAAATTTTCTTTTCATTTTCTTTCATTTAAATGTATGCGTCAAATATTACTGGCAATAATGACAGCTACTCATCTTCTGTGGCAGTTGGCTGACGAAACCTTAATTGCCGACTTTGAAGAAACGCAGCTGTTAATTTGTGCTTGTGGTAGTCTAGTGGTAAAGAGTTGGGTAAAGGTCAGTTTCAAACAATGAGAGCGTATCAGCTGGCAGAATATTATGAAAGCAATAAAATGAAGGTTTCTTTTTCTTTTCTTGAAATTCAGAATTTCTTTCTTTAAATTTCATTTTTCTTTAACTGAAATAAAATGTTAGCTGTATGAGTACTTTATAAGGTCTTATAAAGTTTTACACAAAACTAATATGTCGCTTATAACTTTTGCACTTTCAACTGCTTATAAGCACTTATCAGTGTGTTGTACAACTACTTCTAACTGTTTCTGCATAATTTTAAAAAATTTCTTTGCAGCACATATTGGCTCAAAACATCTACAATAAAAGTTGAAATGCACATCTCCCAGGCGTGGGTGCATTGTCTGACCCTACCTCTCATTTTTCTCTGCGAATTAACAAGAAAACAAAAAATTAAGCACTGACTCTGAAACAAAGAAAACAGTTCTGACTATTTTCCCCACTTTCTTCGCAGAAAACACGAAGTATTAACGTATGTCGAATGTTCATCTTAGAGGTGTTTTATTTAAACAATTGAATTTACTTTTGCGCTTTTTAGCACTTTATTTTCAGCATAAGAGGACTGCTATCTTTAAATATTATGTTGTAACAGTGATTATATTATAGCGGGTAAAATGTTAAAGATTTGTCTTAATAAGCGTTTTATAAGTTGTCTTTCTGCTTATAAAACTTATAAAAGGACTTAATGAAACGATAAAATTTATAAGCTTGTAAAATTGACCAATTTATAAACCTATAGCCTTATAAGCGCTTCGTGAAACGGGGCCCTGAATACATGCCTGCATATGTGTCTTGAATCTAAGAGAAATCCAAAAACTTGCTCCACTGAGTTCCATAGATGGTCAAGTCAGGAATTTTGTAAAATTCTTTTGAAATGTCCGTCCGTTGGCCGTCTGTTAGGCGTTGAGCGTTGGTCGGTGTCGTAATAAGCTTTTGGCTTCTGGATACGTTCCTCCCTATAGGCAAGAGTACTTAATAGATTAGAGTGTGACAGCTCGCAGGCTGGCTGTTATCAGCTCAAGGTACATGCTCTGCACGCTAAAGGCTGATCCCCACAAACGTGTACCTGGTGATCCCCCTCACAACCCTCGGCTTTCGTGTGTCGCGTCTGCTCGGTGGTGCTTATGAAAGTAAGCGTGAAAGTATGAAAGTAAGTTGAAAAAAGCGACACATGAAAGCGCAGCGACTCGCCTGTTCTTTCGTGTGTCGCTAATCTTCCTATGTGCTAAGTTGAAAAACGCGACACACGAAAGCAGTGCCCCTCACAAATGTGTACCCAGTACACGTTTCTGTACGCTCACTTGTCGTATCTTTACATGCTAAAGCTCGAAAGCACAACGCCTGCGTGCGTCCAATTTGTGTTTGCGTCGAGCTTTACTACGCAAATATAGCGCGGAAATTTCTTTGAAGTGAGCATACACGCTTGTGGGCGTGGGTCAGCCGTTAGCAAACATAGAACAACAGACGAACAACCTGCTGTCACACTTTTATATATTAGTACTCTTGGTATAATGTATAATGTGTATATGTAGCTGAGGTTATAGTTTAAGGAGCATTGAAGACGTTCTTGCTCTTAGTTTCTACATCAGTTTTGTTTGTCTAGGCAAGAGTACATAATATAAGAGTGTGCCGCTAGGCACACTCTCTGTTGTCAGAGAGTCTGTCAAAAACTATGCTCTGCTCGCTAACGCCCCCCCCCCCCGCAAATTAGACCCTAGTGACCCCCCCCGGCAAATCAGTACCTAGTCGAAACGGGGGTACGGTACGCTAACTCGCTCTATGTTTATGTGCTTAAGCTCGAAAATACAAGCAGTGCATGCGCGAATTTTGTGCCTGCTTCGAGGTTTAGAAAACAATACAACACAACAACACAACTTGAAGTGATGGGTCTAATTTGCGAGGGAGGGGGGTGGGCCGTTAGCGAGCAGAGCATAGTTTTTGCTCTGATAACATAGAGCGTGCCTGGTGGCACACTCTTATATTATGTACTCTTGGTCTAGGTTTGGAATCGGTACCCGACAATCTGATTTATGATAGTGATGTTAATGATGGAGAAGGAACTTTACATGAAGTATGATGAGAGTTTGGAAATTTTGAATCAAGGTAAATATTATATTGCAGACATATTTACTGTATTTGAAAACTAATTTAATAATTCAAAGCTGAAAAAATTGTTGAAAAATATTGAAACGAGATTTAATCTACGTATTACTTCAGCTCTCTAACATTTCAGAATGTTAGTAGTAGTTACTGTAGTTAAATATTCGGGTGTTAGAACATATATATGTGCGATTATGAGTGTGGATGATCCGATCGGAGTTAGTTAGTTAATGCTACAGTAAAAGATAGTCGCGTTTGAAATACAACATTATAACAATATAACATTTCAGAATGATGTGTTGTGAAGAGGTGTCGGAGGTCGAAATGCTATGTTTTGTAAATGAGAATAGTAAGCCGTTATTCAGGCGAAAACCTATGACCATTGCTCCTTGGCCCCACTTGTTTCGCGATGCACAAAAGTGGCCGTCTGCTTCGATTGTGGACATGCTGAAAAGGGGTGATCGATTTAAAACAGACAAGGAAGCAATGGTTTACAAGGCTTACATCGTTATTTTGCCTTGCTGTTAGAGGACCGAAATATTTAACAACATCCGACATAAATTTCCTTTTAAAGAATATCCATGCAGATGATCTACTAATATGCGTTTGGAGGCGGCCATTCTGAGAAGGGGAAAGATCCGAACAAGGAACCAGGAGCTGCCCTTTTGCGTAAGTTTGATATCATCAAAATAATGTACTTAATCCTAAAATATTAAAAATAAAAGATTCCTAAGCCGAAGCAAATAATGATAATAATGGCTGCAATTTGATGTCTCCCAAAGCGAACATAACTTAAATGATTAAAGCCGCCGCCGCTGCCTGTTTCAGCTTCAGTGAGAGCTGATATTTCTGCTTCAGTGAGAGCTGAAAAAATATTTCAGCTTCAGTGAGAGTTAAAAGCTGTTTTAGCTTCAGCCAATGCTGAAACTAGTTTCAGTCTAACTGTGGAGCTGGAACTAAGTTTCAGTTTCAGTTTCAGCTCCAAAATCGTTCTGGTTCCACTTTCAACTCAAAACTTATTTTAGTTTCAGCTCTGACTTCGACTAAGATTCAGTTTCAGCTCCAAATCTGTTATGGTTTCAGTTTCAACTCAGTTTCAGCCGCCGAAACTGCACAACCATACGCAAATTTTCTTAACCGACCGCCATTGAATTTTGTTGGACGCAAGCTGGACGGAAGGTATATTTTCGGAAAGAAATCGAACTTCAGTAGAAACCATATCTTTTAAATTTTTTAATAAAAGTTTGAGTTTAGGTTAAAACTTAACACTCCATTCTCGCCAACTTCCCCAAATCTCCCAAATCAAAAATGATTCTGGTAGAAAATACATGAGTTTTTCTAAAAGTGTGAAAAGAATTAAAGGACTTGATTTTAACTCTGCTCTGCTCTGCTCTACCGGTTATTGAAAAGACTCCACGTTTTATTTGTAGGTGGCATAGCGGAACTGTGTGATTATGACACCAGCGAAATCTTCAAAAGGAAGATCTGTGAAGAGTGTAGCCTTGTAGAAATGTTCTGCAAGTGCTCCGCGGAATCTAAGATTCCGGGCACCAAAGCAGCCGTACAGCTGACAGCGGCGGCAGGGGAAGCTACGGCACCTGTCGCCGCGTGTGTGGTCCTGGAAACCCTCCCGGTATCCCTTCAGCAGCAGTATTGTTTAAAGAGAAAAATGGAATCAGAAGCAGATGATCAAAGTTGCAAACTGATTCGACTTTTAGAAGACACGGGGATTCTTCTGTGGAATTTACAAAAGACTTTAAGTACTGGTTCCACGACGAAAACTCCGTCCATGGAAGTCGACGAGAGGTACTGTGTGTTTAACGCAATTTTTTATGGGTATGAGGGGAGGTCGGAATGTATGGTGGCTTTTCATGGGTGACTGGGATTTGTTAGGGTTTTTATAGTGGGGGGCTTCGAAAAGTGTGGGGTACATGCCCAAAGTAGAAATATACCTAAATTTTTAGCGAAAAAGTAGCATTTTTAAGGTAAAACCAAAAAATGCTGTTATTAAGCTTAAAATGAGCTTAGTTATAAGTTAATTGTTAGAGGTTTGCTGAAAAGAGGGGGGGGGGAGCGAAAGTGGGAATTCACTAAAAATTGCCAAGAGGACTTCCCAGTAAAAATAAACCAAATAGAATGAGAGTGATTGCTTCCTACCGCACGCCAATTTTGAGCAGTTTTTCCTCTGAGTAGGTTAGCACATTGAAAGGACAAGATAGGATCGTAGATACATATTCAGGATAAGGGATGCATCGGAGGGATGGTATTTTTAGGTACTTTTTGGAGGGGGGCTTCCGGCTGTGGGGCAGCGGGTGGGGAGGGTGGAAAGTTCAGGGGGGGAGGGTGGAAAGTTCGGGGGGGGGGGAGATTTTTGGTAAGAACCAATAATTACGTAGTTTTTGGAGTATTGCATAGAGAAACGCAAAATGTTCTCAGGCTGCCCGGATTTAGGCTAAAAACGACATTTTTGCGAAAAGGGTGACTATGACTGCACTCTTAGATACTAGAGCTAATATCACAGTTATCTTTGATAGCATGTTACGTAAGCATAAGCTACCTACCATAGAGTTGGAAAAGCCCAGATTGAGCCTGTCAGCCACCGGACATCAGATGAACATTTACTTAAAGTTGAAATTTATTAAAGGAAAAGTTACTTTCCCAGGAAGCCCTACTCATCCTCCCATTCCTCATTCCTTTTTCCATTCCTGCACAAATGCGCCCTCAGGACCTACTCCTACGAACTGATTTTTTGGCTAAGTTCCATGCCTCCTTTGAAATCTCTATCCACACCAATGAAATAAAGATCCATTCAACCCACCTCCAGGAACCTACTCAATTCCTATTTCAACGCCCCAGCATCCTCTGGAAACTGCTTATAGAGTTACATTGATGGAAAACTTTACCCTACCTGCTAGATCTAGAGCCATCATCAATGCCATGGTTGATATCCCGCCGGACGTTATCCTGAACGTGGAAGGAGATTTTGTACCACACCCCTACAAGTTCAGTTATCCTCACCACCTGACCGTCCACCGGTCTGCCTCCCTGCTCGCGTGAGATTGGACTCAAAGCACATCATCCTTTATCTGGATAATTATTCCATGGATCCTATCAAATTGTACGCTAATGAATGTATGGGCAGCGTTACTCTACAAGTACCTGATAGAAATAGACAAAACCTTTTACATTTATAGGATTTATCTGGGATTACAATCAATAACCAAATCACAAATAACATGTACGTAAACAGTTATTAAACAATATTAATTAGTGTTCCACAATTACAAACAATTACAAACTTTCAAGGCCTGAAAACTCCAGTATTAATAGCTTACTGAAGGTTACTTATGAAGTCATTAACAAAGACTATAATATTAATGAATTAGTATTTGTGTATTGTGCTACTTATTGGTTATTTGGAGTTGCCACCACCAGGCCCAGTTGCATAAAACAATTTTTATAAGTGAATAACAATAGGCAAGTTTGTGGCAATAGACAATAGTGCCTATTAAAACGCGTTGCATAAAACACTATTTGTCATAGGCTCCATTTTCATAACCATAACCAAATAAATAGGTACCTATCAAAATGGTTCTTGTGCCGTTTATATGATGTATAGTTGCGCTATACATTGATGCAGTAGGTCTTCATACGACAGCTGCCATGCGAAAGGAAACATCAAGAAAATAATAATACTAGCAAAGAATAATATTAACAAAAACAGTAGAATTCTAAGAAACAATGGAATACTTAAATTATCAAACTTAATAAGGTTTACATGAAATAGTTTGTCTTGGCTAGTTATCCGACAGCTACAGTTTATTAAATTTTTTCCAAGACTTTTGCATGCTCTTTATTAAGTATATATTGTTTTAGTGTGAAATTTTAAATTACATTTTTCCTGTGAAATTTGACTCTGTGTTTTTGCCCAACCGACTTTAGACATGGATGAGCCTTTCTGTTTATAGTTTGTATAAGCAAATTGTGCTGAAAAGGAAATTTTTATGCTGGTGATCGGAAACAAATTATCTTCTTTGATAATTCGAAAATTAAACCGTTTCAATAGGTGAAATTTAATAGCTATTAAAATTGCTCGAGTTTTATGCAACGCTCGCCTATTGAAATCGCCAATTAAAGTGGAAAAATCACCTATTGCCCATTGCAATTAAAAATTATCTTGATGTAACGCTCTCAGCCTATTTAGATACTGCCTATTGGACCTATTAACCTATTGAAAGTTTCATGCAACGGGCTAACAACGCTGGTCTAGAGCCTACTACTACCGAAAGGAGATGCCACATCGGCTATAGTAGCTCATAACTCATAATTCTCAAGAGATGGTACACTCGAATCTTGTTTCTGGAATATGTGTGCTAGAGTGCACAGTTATGAGCTTCCTCTACGCAGCAATATTTCAAGATACTAGAAACAAAAGGCAAAGAAATAGTTCCGTGGGAGCATACCAGCCTACGGATGACAAACTTTGGCAGAGTAACTAAGGCAAAGGAAAATTGAGCAAAGGAATAACTAAATTTGTTTTGTTTTTCGTTTAATTTAATAAGCCCAGAGTTTTAGGATGGTCCCCTTGGCACCCATTTATAAATATGAATTTATGAATATATGAATTTAATAAAATCCTTTTAAGAAATCCTGCTGTTCGATGTCCTTTCAACTTACTCAGTTGTTTATGTGGAAATGATATCAGTTAAACTTTAAATCTTCAACATTTGAAAACCTGGAACTCCGGCAATTAAAGGGGGGGGGCTACGAATTTCACTAAAAGTTCAATGTTGGAAAAGCTAGCTAGTCTTTGGCCACTTAATAGTATTAGGTTTAGTGTATAACAGTTTAAAGTTCGAAAGAATTTCACGTTGCGTAAACGGCCTGTGGAGCCTTCGCATGTTGGTATTGTCAGTCAGAAACTGGACATGACACATATGCAAACTTCTCTGTGCGTTGAACGCTATGTGCAATGTACAGGGACCAAACTTTGCAGAGATAATCCTGACATATAGAGCTTTGATATCGAATAAAATAATCTCCAGCCCAATGTATACTTTTCTGTGCGATACGATCAATGACCGAAAAAGTGGTAGGTCCATACGGTTGGAGGTTAACTAATGTCTTATGAACTGTGGCTAACCAAATGAGGCCCAATTTTTCTCCAATTAATACTCCAAGTGTCTGTCCCAATTTGTGCGAACATTACGTGATTTCGTTGATCCCTGCTTTCGCAGTGCTAGATTACATTATCTATATTGTCGCTGTTATTTGGTGCCATTTCGAAGATGTGTGAGTCAATTACTCCAAAGTACTGTGGCACGCAGAATCGGCTGAAACTTTGCGCATTACAGGCCAGTGAGTGTACCAAGAAGTGCAGGTAGATAGGTGACTAAAGCCTCGCTCTAGTGTTTGGCTAAACCGAGTTTGGACAGGCTACTAAAAGGACTTTGCTAAAAACACTGACAACGTATAAGCTGCTTGGCCATGTTTACCCTTGACGGGTAGCTCATTTGAAGCTCATTTTCCTTGTTGAATCAACGTGAACGGCATCGTTACACTTCTCCCCTTAAAGGAGACTGGTCCCTAGTGTCGAGGTAAAATGAGAACTTGAGTAGTGCTGAAAGACAAGTATAAGTATAGGCATATGTATAAGCTGCTTGGCCATGTTTACCCTTGACGGGTAGCTCATTTGAACTGTAACATAAGTTAACGGCAATTGGGGAAACATTGCATCGCCACCAATCAGCGTTTGAGTCAGAGCCATTTCCAATGATCTGCAGCAATAATTGGGCGGAAGCGTCTTTGCAGGCTTTTGTTAGCACAAATTCAAATAAGTTTTTCAACCGAACCTGGTGATTGGTAAACTGAGAATAGTCCCCAGTTTCCAAAGAATGTATCACGTATTTATCTATTCGAATCGGGTCTTCAGCTGGCAATAGCTTAGCTACTGCAGTCAACTTAAACAATTTTCTACCCTTTCGGGTGGCTGAATCATCGAGGATCTGTCTTTCACAGATCCCAAGGTCCAGTACTGAAATTTTTATTTTCGCTTTCTTCTTCAATTCGGCTTCAGCCAGTTTCTTCGTACGTCAGAACTTTCATTTGTACCCGAATCGGGTTTTGTCAAACAGAAGCGGAGCTAATGCAGCCAAGTGACTCAATGGTCATAAGAGGAGGAATTATCGCTGTCTTTCACAGGCCCCAAGTCCGGCACCGCCACTATCTTCGTCTTCCTTTTCTTCTGAATCTGCACTCTTCTTCTTCTTCTTCTTCGGTGCCATAATATAAGTTTGTACCCTAATCGGGTTTTGACTTGCAATAGCTAAGCTAATGCAGCCAAACAAGTTTAATTTTTCCCATTGCGGGTGCTAGAACTGATTGCACAACAGCCTTTCTGCTACGGCCCAAACAGTCCTTGCATATTAAAACTCGGTGGAATCTCCAGTAAACCGAGTTTGGACTGGCTACTAGAAGGACTTTACTAGAAACACTGACAACTATCACAACAATGCAACAGCTTATATACACAACTAATTTGCATAAACTCATTTGCATATTACAGTAGAAATATTCATTAGCACTTAAGACTTGCTTGTTGAATCCACGTGAACGCCATCGTTACAAATGCTAGACTGCTTTCTCGAAGTACGGGTGAAGATCACTTCAAAAGGCTCTAAGACAGCTGTAATCGCATACTGAACGAAAGAAGCGTCATATCGAAAAACGGATTTATATACGGATTCAGCGGGTCAAAGAACCCCTATAAGCATCTTTTCGGCAAAATCGGAGACAAAAATGTTTGATCCCATTGTTAGTGTGCTTAGCTAGCTGTACAGACTTCAAAATTAAGGTTATTTCTTAACAAAAAGTGAGCTAGCACACTAACGGGAACACAAAACCCTCGAAACTTAGCCATAGTTTGCCCCTACTCGCGCCTAATAAGTAGTGAAACGCTGGAGTAGGTTAGGGGCTGCCAATTTTATTAGATCGAAAACGGCGCACGGTCACCCTTTAACCTTTTGACTGTTTGACTTGTTATTGCTGCAGAAGGAAGCAACGCTTGAAGCCGGAATACTTTTAATGTTTAGTACTTGTAAACGGTTAATATTCGTGGCAAAAGGTTTCTGAATTGGTCAAACCGTTACTCCACCAGAGCTGATAATCTTTTTGGAAAAACCCATTTTTCGCACCAAAATTTATACTAATTTATTTATTTATATAAAAACGGTGTATATGAGATATAATGTTACCCGCCCTAAACTTTTTTACTTTGATATGTTGGCTAACCGCTAACGATAGGCGAAAAAGTAGCTCTCTCTCCGACGATGTCGTGCCAATCCGTTCGCAGTCCTCCTTAAGACCGTTTTAATGAAATGTTAGTAGGGAAAATATGGTTGGATGGATCAGCTTGTTCCGACCTGGAAACAGTATACACTTGTCGATTACAATTAAGTGCTAAAATAACAAATACGAGAATGTAGTTGAATAAAATGTAATTCTATTTTCAAAATTTCTTGTTCCGGCCGATTGCTACGAGAAATCGTTTAAAAATGGTATCTGCGACGAGGAATAAAATTATGTGCATTTTAAACCCTTACTTTTATTTTGGTTAACGACAGAAAATTAGCAAAAACGGGCCCGGGCCGGGCCGGGCCTAAGTTGGAGCGGGCCGGGCCGGGCCGGGCTTAAGTTGGAGCGGGCCGGGCCGGGCCGGGCCGAGGTCGAAAATTTTTCAAACGGGCCGGGCCGGGCCGGGCCGAGGTGAAATTTTTATGGGCCGGGCCGGGCCGGGCCGGGCCTGAAAATTCAGGCCCGTGAAGGTCCCAGCCTTAGATTAAGTATAAACGTTTGACTGGTGCTTTTACTGCTTGTGACGAAGTAAGTATAGTGCTGCATTAAAACGTTTGTGCACAAGTTTAATTGAGTGCATTCAAATGTCAAAGTACAATTGTACGGCAGTGTTTATCTGATCTAATTCCGACTAATTTACTTTTTCAGGATATTTATTATTCATTGAACAGAAGGTAACAACATTTTTGCAAAATCAATACATAACAACGATGACCCCAGCTCCAACAACTAAAAAGAGAACTAAATTTAAGGTTAATATATATTGTTATGAATTCTTTCGTTTTAGAATGCTGCAACATAAATTTTAGTAAAGGCGCAGTTATAGAAGTGGTCACTAGGAAATATAAAATGGTTGTATATCGTTGATCATTTATGCTTTGTGTTCTTGATGTTTTCCATGGAAAAAATTCACCGAGATACCCACAATTCGCAGTGCCCTGCCGCCACAAACATAACATTATGTGAAAGTTCAGACTTAGGAATGGAAGCTAAATTTGCGCCCGATTGCACCAAATCAGACTAACTTAGCTCGGTGCTAGCTTAACACCGAGTTAACTCGGTGTTAGCTATTCTACAGCTGATCTCAAGTTCAGAGTTAAAGTTAGACCGTTGCACCAACCTTGGGTTTGTTAAGAATGACAAACCCTGACCTTCACCTCAGGGTTATCTTTAACCAATCATATTCGTTTCTTTAGTCAATGTAGCCAATCATCATAGTCAAGGTTAGCTGACAACTAAGTTAACCTCAAGGTTAACTCCGAGCTAAGTCCGAACTCTCCTTAACTCTGAGCTCAAGCACATTGCTGAAGTAGTGGATCGAATCTCGTGAGGAACTTTTAAAACAAAAGTGCAAAATGTTCTTGCAAAAAAGAATGGAGCATGCAGAAATAATGGTTTGAAAAGTCTGAGACGAAGTTTGCCGAAAAACTAAGGCTGAAGTGTTAAAAATTGAGTTAGTCCTCAGTTAATCCTGATCGCACTCAGGATTAAGTTTCTGCCGTTGAAGACTAAGTTAGTTCGGAGTTAACCTCATTGGTGCAATCCGGTGTTGGATTATTAGTTAATAAACTTATTAGCATTAACATAAAAATGCTGAAACTCATTTTAGTCAGAGATGAAACTGAAACTGAAACTCATTTTAATCAGAGCTGAAACTGAAACTGAAACTATAACCGATTTGGAGCTGAAACTGAAACTGAAACTAAGCTAAACCAAGAGCTGAAACTGAAACTAGCTAAACCAAGAGCTGAAACTGAAACTGAAACTGAAACTAGAACCAACTTTGAGCTGAAACTGAAACTGAAACTAAAACTGAAACTGAAACTAAACAGGCCAGTGTAAACATCTCTACCTTCAAGCTTATAAAAAGTCTTATTTTTGCTCTCAATAATTATTCAATAAGTCAATTCAATTGCATTCCAAATTGAATTCAATTTCAATTCAACTTCAACTTCGATTCAATTCAATTTATCTTAATTCACTTCAAACTATTCTTTCTTAAACTCCCGCAAGTTCTTTTGATATTGAGGACAAAGCATAGAGTCGAACAAGCCAACAACGAATAAGGTTTATCTGATGGCATGAGGGCCATTTAAACACAATAACCTCCCACAGCGGCTAATTATTTATGGATATTTCTTCTGTTAAAACTTTGGGAAATGTTCCAAGTGACGAATGGTCAGCAGCGAAAAGGATAAAGCTATCCTATACCCTACATGTACCTAAGCTTTACTGTGGAAAAGTAATTATTCACGCCTCTCAGAGAATAGAAAACTGGAAATAATTCTAAAGAATACGGATGATAAATTGTCTTCATCTAAACTTTCAAACATACAACAAAAGAATATTTCCGTGGGTGTGTCATAGCCCACCCACGTGAGATCGAACATGTGCAGCATCAAATATATATAGCGAGAGTAAGCCAGCACCCAGAAATACTAATTTGGGCTTATGGTGTTTGTTTATTCTGCTAATCCTGATCCTAGAACAACTAAAAAGCTTGATTCACCTTTTTTAGAGAAGCTACACATCTAGAATGTGTATCAGTATGTTAGAGATGAGCATCTCGGATGGGCACATCGGCCCTCGAGCAGAGTCGTGCCGGTCCGAAGTAGTGTTGTGTACCGGCCCTGTCTAGACCGGCCGGTCCACGTAAAATTGGATCAGTGAACACCACTAGTCCAAAGGTTATCAGTTAGTGGGCAAAGGTTTTCCTGGAGGGCCGGAACAGCCTAAAATTGACCAGACCTACCCTTAAATATAATGTTGCAGAAGTAATAAAATTAACTAAAAATTGGTTGTATGTATTGAAGCTTTGGAAATAGCATTGATATTAAAATTTTTGAAATTTGGTTTAGGCGCCCGGGTTTGGACTAAAGATTTTGTCAAGAAACTGTTGTCCAGATTAAGGGAGAACCTTTCAGTGCAAGTTAGGAAAACACTCATCTGTCCTCAACAGCTTCAACTGTTTTAAATAACAAGAAGCACTGCTTAATACTGACACGTGTATACAATGTGTATACAGTGTCTACAAAGAAAATACAATGTTTCGAACAAGAAATTCTTTGACTTTTGAAACTTTTTTGACACCCAGACAGTGCTACATTCCCGACTTGTTCCTGCAGAAGTTAGATAGCAATTGAATACGAACAGTTGCAAGATTGAAATCTTGACAGACAGGCGGCTGGATGGGGTGTCCGTTCGTGTATGTCTCATTGGCATTGATGCAGTTGTTTACAGTTGTTTGCTTCAACATACTTCTTCAGCAAACTGCTGTGCCGTCCTCTTGGTGCCCGATCCTTGAACTGCATGTTTCATTTTCAAGCTCACCATTTTAAAAATTGAAAAATTAGTCATAACCTGATTTATGTTGCGATACATCCTTGGCATTGCGTTGCGTAACAGTGCTCCGACCAGAATGCGTGAGTGAATGTCTGAGTTTGGGGAGGGTCGAAAAAGTATCCGTTGTTCCTTTTTGAAAATAAGCTGAAACTATCGCAATCCCAAATGGGTATGGGTTTCTGCAAGCTTAAATGGTTGCTTAAATGATTTCGTGTAAGAACGACCGAACAAAACCTTGAAAATTTTCGCATAGGAGTTGACCAAAATTTAACATGATATTTCTGTTTCTCCGTTTTTACTGATCCGTTTGTCCGTTGCTCCGTTCGCAGCATGCGAAAGCATAAACCGTCGATACTGTTGTTTCTGAACTGTTTCTTCGTTCTTCGGTTTCTCCGTTCGCCCGTTCTCCGTTTGCCCGTTGCTCCGTTAGAGCATTTAAAATGAACAGGCCTTTAAAATGAAAACCTAGTCACTTGAATTTAAATATTCGCGATAAAGTTTGCTGATTGGTCAATTCTGAGTTCGCTAGCAACAGTTTGCTTCAGTTTGTCAGTCCATGTTTGCTCGTGTAAACGGGCGTGTCGGTGGCAGTTTGACACAATCAGAACAAACCAAAGTTTGCTCCAGTTTGCCCGTGTAAACCGGGCTTTACAGTCTTTGTTTGAGCGACAAAAAGTTTGAAAATTCAAAATTTCGCGCCCAATTTGGTCAAATGTTGCTGTTTTGGCGTCACCTGTTTTTTTGAAAATATGAAAAGATCAAAAGACAAAACACTGCACCAAATTTACTTTGCTTTGTGTTTTAATCAACACATGCATTATTACAATAATTTCTGGCTTATTTCGTGCAAATCACAGCAACTTTTGATTTCTGCGTTTTTAGTTTGTTGTATTGCGTCTGTTATTTACATTTTTGTTTCAGATTTTAGTTTGCTTAGGTGCCAAAATAACCAACGGCCTAGTTTCGTTTTTGTCTTGTACTTGTACGACATATTTCAGGAATTAGCGCAACAACGCATATGTTAATTTAAATAAAAACACAAAACAAGTAAATTTGGTGCAGTGTTTTGTCTTTTGGTCTTTTCATATTTTCAAAAAACAGATGGATGCAATGCACATGTAAATTCAACTGTTTTTTGGTGTCTGTTATTCTTGAGCTTATTATCAATATTATTGGATTATTTTGTGCAATTGGTTACCTCGATCTCAATTTTGTAAAATAAATTCACGTCACTAATTAGTTTTGCCCGATTTCTTTGGTATCGGTTAAAGTAATCTGGTGTTTTGGAATGGAGGTGAAGAAACATACTGATCCCTTGATGTTTGACCTATGAGGTCAGAGTAATCTAAGAAGGCAAACAAAAATGAAGTCGCTCTCAGATCTTAAAATCAACTTTCTTTCTTTCGTCTATTATCTTGTATCTTTCTAGGAAATTAATTTTTCACAACTCGCTGCGCAGTACCTACAAGCACAAATGAACCAAACTGGTGGAAACATTTCTTTGCCAGATGCTCAAGCCGTGCTTTTGGAAGCTGTCATCTACATACTACAGATTCCGGTGTCAATTGTTGCAGTAGTAGTTTGCTTACTTGGCTCCATTGTGATTCTTAAAAACAAATCGATGCGATCTGAGAAAGGGAATCTTGTTATAATGGGTATGTTAACTTTTGTACTGGTGTCATTAAGCAATACTACAGTACCTGAGAAATGTCTTTTCAAATCTACTTTGCCCAGCAATAAAAAGGTAGGCAGGGTGCACCAAAGACTAAGATAATTAAGCATTAATTTTGTTGAGCCTCACAGATAGTTTGAAATAAAATTGGAATACATATGAGAAGGCGGAAGGTAGAGGCGCGTAAACTAGTTTTGCTTCTGGCTACATTACAGCATCTGGAATTTCGTCAATATCCGTAAACATTTAGCTATCGTCAAGTTAAACAAGTGATAAAACTTTGATTTGCTCTTAATCTACGGATTTTCATCCGGGATAAATTTCGGATTATTACACAGTCTATTAAGTCAATACATTTTTAGGTCAGTTTGTTTCCGGGAGTATTCTTGGCGCAGGTAGGACCGTTTTGGCAATACAATCCCTTTATGACTTGGCTGTGCACGGTGGAGCATCCCTGAGATCAATGTGGCAGTGTTTGTTATTTCCTGGTAGCCACATTATGGCGGTGGCTGAAATGATAGACCCTTGTATGTTTTTGATTTCTGGATTAGATCGCCTTCTTGCTGTATCTGCATTTTATTGGTACTGGAAACGTCAAATTACATATGCCTACTTTTTGTTAGGAATAGCAACAGTAATTACGCTTGTTGGTTACGGAGGAGCCTGGTTCTGTGTCCTCGTCTCAGGTGTTTATCAAGTTAAAAAAGGATTAGGATGTTCCATTGATTTAACGTTCACTTGGACCTTTGCTTTCTGGTTTGTTCTTTATCACCTTGTTTGCGGTTGGATTGGATTTCTTTGTGTTGCTTTAGCGGCCATCGCAATGTCAAAGGGAGCAGCTAAACACAAGTCGCAGTCAGCCTCAATGGCTCAATATAAACTTAACTGGAAGCTGACGAAATACTTTGTAATTGCAAGTGGAGTTGTATTTGTTCTTGCAGTTTTGCCGAAGACATTTTTATTTTTGAGCATTATTTTACACTTACCTCTATTTCCTGGTGGTACAAATCCTCGTCAATTGGCATTCATCATTTCCACGGCGTGTGGACCGTTTAAGGTAGCGTTGCTGGCTTATATCAACAAAGAATTTCGTGAAAGACTGAAGGAGGCCGTTATGGGTATTCACACGGATAATGCTCGGGTAATTAGCCTGGTTACTAATAAAGCAAGCACATCACGGATTTAAAGTTATTCACGTAATGGATGAGTTCGAATTTACCAGATGGCATAACATTTACTTTTTCCAATCGATGCTGTAACGCTATTTACAAATCATGCTTCTTCTATGTGATTTTTATTTACACTTCAATTTTTCGACCTTATATTACGCATACCATGAGTTTTGCTATTATCAAAAATAAGAAATAATTTATCAGTTAGCTTTCATTGGCTCTACATTATTCAATTTGTTCTATTAATTGTTTTGTACAGCCGTTAGCCTAAACAACAAACCAACACAAATCATTTGGGACACTGTATATGGTGAATTCCGCAAAATTTAATATCCGTTGTCTTGACACGGCAGATGAGCAAAAATTACGCCAACTGTGGAATGATCTAGAAATGAGGGCGAGCCGGATTTTACGCAGCTTTAGAAAGGCATAGATTCTAGAAGTGCAATGCAAGAAAACTCTGTGAAAAATTGAGATTTTTACAAAACATTTTGGATTGTAAACTTTTTCCAGAACCTCTATATTGCTTCCCCACCGATTTTAACGAAGTCATAATCAATTATAATTATAGTTAAGACCTATTTTAATTTTCAACCTTTCAAGATCATAATATTTCTCAAATACTAGAAGCAGTATATCTGGTAAAATAAAAATACAACTAAAATCCAGAAACACAGAATGATAGATTTTACACATAAAATCTTTTTATACAAACCAAAACTGACACACAGGTATGAAATAAATCAAAACTGGTTCCCATTAATAATGTATGCACACAAGTTGACGCCAAGGCCTAACATTAAAAAAGCCGATTGGAAGGCATTAAGAAACTAAAGAAAGTATCAAGAAA
>JASAND010009127.1:0-14555 GCA_030248195.1 Trissonchulus latispiculum | reverse complement strand
TGAAACTGTTCATTCCTCCTTCAAAATCTTTGTAGTAAAATTCAGTTTAACAGTAGAAAACAAACCAATGTAGCCAGCAATGAATGTGACGACCAGCTGTTCTGGCTTGGAACAATCACTCCTGGGCTTGGGTACCACGTATTTGTACAAAAATTCGACCGTCCGCTCAAAACAGGCAAACTTCATCATAGTGTAAGGGATCTGACGCATCCATAGCGGAGGAAGGCCCTTATAGAAACTGAAACAAAAAACTCAAATGCAAAAAAGAAAATATTAACTGAAAAGAAAGTATATAACATTTTTTATGTGGCAAGCATTAATGGTTTCAGCCGTTAGCAATTGTCACCGACGGAAGAAGTGTCTGTAGACCAGTCGATATTTATCATATTAATTTTCCGTGAAAAGCATAAAAATGTGCGACAAGTCTTGCGTGCCTTTTCAATTTGAAAATGAAAAAGCATACCAATGTAGCTAGCAAAGCAGCTATGCGGCACAAAATACCAAGAAAATCTAAAAGTCTAAGGATCACGATCTTTGTAATGCACTGTCGTGATGATGACGTTAGCAGTTCTCAACTAAGCACGTATATGTATACGTACGCAACATTGCTTTAGAAATTTAGAAGTCACATTTACTGTTTTTCAGTATATATACACACATGGTGTAGTATCAAAAACAGCTGTACAGCTGCCAACCATTTCTATGCACGAAAAAACCATACGTATATGACATGTACTGATAAACGTTCATAGCTAAACGTCAATTCTATGAAAAACTGGCCAAGGCGGACAGGTCTTGACGTCTTATCACAAAATTGCCATCATGAACACACAAAGCTGCACAGATGCATCAATCTAACGATCAAAATGTTAAACCACCACAAACACAGTGTAACTGAATTTAATGCCTATTGCCAACGTACATACGAATTTGAAGCGTATAGTCGGAAGCGCCGCACGTGTAATTCACGAACATTGATTTCACACAGAATAAATTGAAAACACGGTCTTACGTAAGTACATACCCTCTAATTCCTTCCTGTTTATAGATAATCGGAACAGCCGTTCGAAGTGTGGAGGCAAATCCAGGCTGAGTCTGAATGCGGACCTTGGTGGCCTCCATCGGAGCCAGCATGATGTCGGCGAAGAACTCGGCACTCGCACTGGCCGCCAGATATAGACTTGTTCGCCACAGATATGCCTGCTCCTGCAAAAGAAAACACACCTCATCCACACTTGACTTAAATGTTAACTGAGACATTTCTAATGAGACATTCACCCGGCTGAGTACTTTTTTCAATTACGTTTACAAATCAGGGTTTTTTGAAAATCGGACCTGCGTGAATTTTGCATATTTTTGATTTCAAGTGCGTATTTTTAATTGCGACTGCGTAAAATTACAAAAATTGCTTCGCAACGACGTTATAAACTCTATAAATGCACTTAGCGCCGAATTAATGCGTTTTACTAGTTTTTAAGATAAGACTAAGAGTCTTAGCTTCATTTTACTTTGCTTGCTCATTAATGGCGAACAACAAAAAATAGATACGCAGAGGGTATAGGGGCGCAGCCCCCAACAAATTGAAGAAAATGTTAAATCGCGGCGTAAACTTGCTCTTAAAACTTTGAATTCTTTTCCAGAAGAATTTTTTCCTTTTCCTTTTCTTTTTCTTTTTTTCTTTTCCTAACAGTAAAGAAAATTTAATAGTCAATAGTTGGCTACACAATGGGGTTATTGTTTCCTTGAATAGTCAAATTTACGCATTTTAGTTTACGCATGTTAAATCAAAATGGAAAGAAAACTATACCCAAGTACGTGCACTTAGGCAAAAAGTGTTTAAGCTACTGCAGACTTGCGAATCGATGTAGAACTGAAGACGTAAGAGAGGGGGGTTAGGGGAGGAAGCCAGAGCCCAAACCACGGTAAATTGTCTGAATAAACTAATTTAGAGCACTCTTGAAAGTCAAACTACTGACTTTTCCGTATTCTTGTTTTTGATTGCGTATTTTTAAGATCCACTGCATAAATATGTAGTATGTTACGCAAAAAACCGCGCTACAAAGCAATACTTTATACATACATCATTATGCTTCATATCTCATTTCTTAAAATGTGTCCATGGGCAAAGCAGATGTTCAGAAGAAAAGTGCATATCGCACTATAGTGTTGTTCCTCAAAAAACACCACTGAAAAGCATCGTACATCTGTTTAAAACTATTGGTACGAACGACCGAATATTCCTCCTCATCTTCTTCTTCCTATTTCTGGACCATCGTGGAGGGTATCCAATGTGGTTAGAAAAGCTCAGAGCCGCTCCACATCCCGAAGGAAGGCCAAAACCTGAGGGGGCCCTTCGATAAAATGTCCAGCGTAGGCGTCGGCGCCGGGCTTCGTTATGTGCAGGACAGTGGAGGAGGAGGTGAGCAATTGAGCCTCGCAGAGAGGGCAGACCGGGGATTGGGAAAATTCCCATTAATTGTTGCTTAGCAAGGATAGTACACTGGCCCTTGCAATGCAACTGCGACAGAATTACACGCTCCTTCCGGTTAAGACCAGATTCTTGGGACTTTGGCACTGGTAGGTGTTCCGGGTAATTCGCCGCCGTACCAGGCCCCACAGCTGATGACATTCCTCCCCGGATGTAGCGTTTTATGGCGGCTTTGGCAGTTAGCATATCGGCGTCAGATCATCTTCGGTGCAGGGAGAGGGCACTTTTGGCTGCTATATCAGCAGCCTCCTTTCCCTTATACCCCGACGAGACTGGGGACAAACTGAATGTTGATATGGGTACCATCAGATAGCTCAGCAACGGTAACGACAACGCCTCTTCCACCATTTTTGTTGGACTCTTGGATTGCTCCATCCGTCGAAAGGGTGTAGTCTGGCAATGGAAGAGAGGACAGAGCAGATATATGTATATAGTGGCTGCCTTCAGTTAGACTTCTGTCAAGTCTTCTGTCCAGCTGCCAGACGGCGCACAGTTCAGACAGTCATTACAGGAGAGATGGCTAGAATCATACATAGGAAAATGAGGGGCAGAGATAGGGGTTCTCTGCTCAGTTGTGCCAGGGCAGCTGTCCCAGAGACGTTCTTGCCCCATTCACTCCTGGACTGCTGAGACTGGAGCCGCTGTAGTTGTACCGCCCGGCTACTGGCAAGAAATCTAGGGTTATCAGATGGTAAGTGAAGGCTCTTTTCCAATCCGATGCCAACCAATTCCACCGCGCGCAACCAGAACGGAGGTAAATTAGCTTCCAGGCGTGCATAGTCAGTAGGTGTTCCTGGCAGGCAGCCTGTGATATCCCTTACTGCTTGGTTCAGAATAATTTCCAATTTGTTGGCTAATGTCGATGATATAGAAGGGCACCAGGCAGCAGCATATTCCATGAGAGATCGGATATATGAGATGAAGGTAAGCCAAAGTTCTTCCTTGTCTATGGACCCCAGCTTCGGCCTGCCGGAGCACTGAGTAGGGAGACCCGCTTCAGAGTTTTATCCTTGACCTTGCTACATATTTGATTGAAGCAGAATTTCCTGTCGAAAGTGACTCCCACGAAACTAGGATGAGGATAGTAGGGAATTCCTCTGTATAGGGTTTCCAGGTTACGCTTGTGAAAGGCTTGATGATGATTATGGGTTGTAAATATACAAGCCTGACATTTGTCAGCATTCACACTTAGATTCCTACTAAGTCCATTCTCCAATGGTATCAAACGCCGACCGGAGTGTTGCCTCGGCGACTGAGATGTCCGGATGGGAGGACCAGATGGCAATATCGTCAGCATACATGCTACCTTCCACCCCCTTTGGCAGGTTGTCACAGATGTCGTCGTTAATGAAGATGATGAAAAGCAGAGGTGAGAGCACAGAGCCCTGGGGGATGTCGATGCAAGATTTTCCATTTATTGTATATGTTGTCGTGGCTGCCTCGGGCTCTGCGGTCAGTGAGGAAGGCTTTGAGATGGGCACTGGCTCCACTGGGAGCCATGGTATTTGAAGCCATCCGTTGCCATTCTCTCCGGAAAGACCAGGGGTAAACGGTTTCTGCCAGTCCACCACGCCAAGGTGCCTCAAACGAATAGTTCCTCCTCATCTAGATTTCCAATTTTGCAATATTTACGAGTATAAAATTTGAACATAAATTTCGAAAACTTAACACACACAGCATATATACAAGTAGGAAAAATGCTCCTTGCAGTCGCATGAAAAAGTTAATATGAGCTATGATGGCCAACATTTAAGCGTGTCAAGGACAAGACTTAAAATGTTTAATATGAGCCAGCATCTAAATATGTAGAGGACAAGATGCAAACGTCTAACATGAGCCGCTACGTTTCTCTTGGGCTCATATTGACGCTCACTTTGGTTACGCCTGTGGTACGTGTCCTCTAAACAGACATTATTAAACCTAGCCAGCAAAGACTGAATATTAATACTGGCGTATACGTTTAGCAAAAATCAGAATTGCCAGATTTTTCAACTTCACTTCAAAAAATGTGTTTGTTTTACGACGCTGCTTCAGATCTCACTATACGTATGTACATGTATATAAATTATTAACAAAAGCAATCAATATAAACCTGAATAAGGAAATAAAAATTAGAACTGTCACAGACGATATATACTTACCTAGTGAGATTTCATCCAGCCTTACCATCCTTGCATATGCAAACCATCCTAACCTTTTGACTATCTGAAGAAAGCCTTTGTATCTACAAAATATATTAGCCATTTCATTTGCGTCAATATGAGCCCAAGAGAAACGTAGCGGCTCATGTTAGACGTTTACATCTTGTCCTCTACATATTTAGATGCTGGCTCATATTAAACATTTTAAGTCTTGTCCTTGACACGCTTAAATGTTGGCCATCATAGCTCATATTAACTTTTTCATGCGACTGCAAGGAGCATTTTTCCTACTTGTCCTATTTCATTTTTGGTATTGTATCAGAGTGTGATACCATCCATAATGGGTGGGTTTTAACTTATATATATATAGCAAGCCTGAAGGATTTTGTATTGTTACCTCCACTCCAGCTATATATATAATGAAACAATCTTTGCCACATTCATTTTAGCTAAAGATATAATGAAACAATCTTGGCCGCATTCATTTTAGAGGTTGACAATTTTTCGCGTTTTTGAACTTACACGCTTGACAACACACGAATGTACCCTCTCCGCAGAGCGATGGAACCACTTTTCGTGGGTGCTATAATGACAAAAGTTGATCGCCTTGCCAAGGGCTTTCATTTGATACCAAACTTGACCACTTATGAAGACTTTCATTTTTGACCCACACCGGACCCACCGTGGGTGGGGCACCCGCCCACAGGACGATGGAGCCACTTTTCGGGTGTTGCATAATGACAAAAGTTGATCGCCTCGCCAAGGGCTTTCATTTGATACCAAACTTGACCACTTTTGAAGACTTTCATTTTTGACCCACACCGGACCACTGTGGGTGGGGCACCTGCCCACAGGTCCGTGAGGGCACTTTTTGGAGGTGGTATAATGACAAAAGTTGATCGCCTTGCCAAGGGCTTTCATTTGATACCAAACTTGACCACTTTTGAAGACTTTCATTTTTGACTCATACCGGATCCACTGTGGGTGGGGCACCCGCCCACAGGTCCGTGAGGGCACTTTTAGTGGGTGGCATAATGACAAACGTTGATCGCCTTGCCAAGGGCTTTCATTTGATACCAAACTTGACCACTTTTGAAGACTTTCATTTTTGACCCACACCGGACCCACTGTGGGTGGGGCACCCGCCGACAGATCGGTGGGGCCACTTTTTGGAGGTGGTATAATGACAAAAGTTGACCGCCTCGCCAAGGGCTTTCATTTGATACCAAACTTGACCACTTTTGAAGAATTTCATTTTTGACCCACACCGGACCCACTGTGGGTGGGGCACCCGCCCACAGGTCCGTGAGCGCACTTTTAGTGGGTGGCATAATGACAAAAGTTGATCGCCTCGCCAAGGGCTTTCATTTGATACCAAACATGACCACTTTTGAAGACTTTCATTTTTGACACACACCGGACCCACTGTGGGTGGGGCACCCGCCCACAGGACGATGGAGCCACTTTTCGGGTGTGGCATAATGACAAAAGTTGATCGCCTCGCCAAGGGCTTTCATTTGATACCAAACATGACCACTTTTGCAGACTTTCATTTTTGACCCACACCGTACCCACCGTGGGTGGGGCACCCGCCCACAGGACGATGAAGCCACTTTTCGGGTGTGGCATAATGACAAAAGTTGATCGCCTCGCCAAGGGCTTTCATTTGATGCCAAACTTGACCACTTTTGAAGACTTTCATTTTTGACTCACACCGGATCCACTGTGGGTGGGGCACCCGCCCACAGGTCCGTGAGGGCACTTTTAGTGGGTGGCATAATGACAAAAGTTGATCGCCTTGCCAAGGGCTTTCATTTGATACCAAACATGACCACTTTTGAAGACTTTCATTTTTGACCCACACCGGACCCACCGTGGGTGGGGCACCCGCCCACAGGACGATGGAGCCACTTTTCGGGTGTGGCATAATGACAAAAGTTGATCGCCTCGCCAAGGGCTTTCATTTGATACCAAACATGACCACTTTTGAAGACTTTCATTTTTGAGCCACAGCTGACCCACTGTGGGTGGGGCACCCGCCCACAGGACGATGGAGCCACTTTTCGGGTGTGGCATAATGACAAAAGTTGATCGCCTCGCCAAGGGCTTTCATTTGATACCAAACATGACCACTTTTGAAGACTTTCATTTTTTGAGCCACAGCTGACCCACTGTGGGTGGGGCACCCGCCCACAGGACGATGGAGCCACTTTTCGGGTGTGGCATAATGACAAAAGTTGATCGCCTCGCCAAGGGCTTTCATTTGATACCAAACATGACCACTTTTGAAGACTTTCATTTTTGAGCCACACCGGAGCCACTGTGGGTGGGCGCTGTGGGTCAGAGATCACATCCGTCGGTTTCGGCAGTATGCCCATCGTGTTCAGCGACCCCGATTTACTATATATGGGTACCACCCCGAGGCCGAAAAACGCTGTTTTTGCCCGTTTTTAGACTATTTTCAAATTTTCGGACTTAGAAATTTTTCAGCTTGAAGGTGTCCAAAAACGCTATTTTTTCCATTTTTGACCATCTATAAAAATCGAACCAGATCGAAATTCGGGAAAAAAACATAAACTTGCTAAATGCCATTGCCTAGATAATCAAAAAATAGTATAGAAAAATTTTTCCTATGGGCCGTTTGAAAAATCGAGTTAACAGAAAAATGGAAAAAATCATGCTGAATACAGAGAAAAAAAACCCACTTTCAAACCCGTAAGAGAAAGTCGATTTTTTCAAAGTTCATTTTTTCCGGGCAAGTTTGGTATCATTCGAAAGCTCTTGGCCTGGAGATTTCAAAAATGTAAATATTAGCTCTTAATTCCTTCCCGTTAATTAGTTATGCCTAATTAGCACTTTTCCAAATCCGCAAAGTGCCTTTATAGCTCATATTATGGGGGGCTCTCCGAGCTCCCCCATGATACAGCTTATTTCAAAGAGATTTCGAGGCGATGTCGTAAAAGCAAATTACGCGACTTTTTTCGCGAAACGTTGATAATTTTTCGTGGCATTCCCTAAAGTTTGGGGACATTTCGCGAAAGTTTCGGCGAAATACCGTCAATTTCGCGACATTTCGGACAATGGAGACATCGTCTCAAAATTAAATTGAAATGAGATGTACTGTAACAAAATATTACCTAAGCCCGAATACTGTTTCTACAAATTCGTAAGCAACAAATTACTGATCTCAAACATCTTCCCCAAGCAATGCAGCTCTCTCCAAAATATTCTTGACCATTTTTCGTCCCTACCCTGCCTCTTTGATAAGGTGAATGGCAAGGTAATATTTCCAAACATGGCTTTAACGGGAAAGAAAAATATTTTGCTTTGTCCAGAAGTTGAAAATTTTTCAAGTTAGACAAAATTTTATGTATGGACATTCTTAAACACAGCTCAGCCCGGCAAAAACAAATGCTGAACTAACCTCGCCAAGAAGGTTTCCATACAATATTTTGAAGACTTCATAGAATCCAAATTTCCCCAAGCCCTGCAGAGAGTATCCCACAAATGTCGGAGCCCATCCTTTGGCCAAAGCTCGAACACCCTCCTCCTGAACTGTGAGACTGAAACCGCGAAACATTCCTTGATATTTGGTTGGATCCACCTGCAAATAAAATTTATAAAATTAAATTACAGAAGTACAGAACAGCTACATAAAAATCTCTATTTAGAGTTTTGACATAGGCTATTTTTTCTGAAGTTTTCAGGGGGGAAGGCCTTCCGGGGGTTGTATTGCAGAAGAGCCGAAAAATAGCAGGTTTCGATTTCGGCACATTTTGCATGATGAAACGCAAAAAGTTCTTAAAAATTCCTGAATTAATAGACATTAATTTACTAAAACATCTTCGGCAAAGCCGAGAAATTTTTGAAAATTCTTCTATTTTTGGCAAAAACTTAGTCACCCAAAAAACTCCTGGAGGGGGAAGCAAAAATTCCAGGACTGATTTCGGGGGAAAGGCATTTTCGGGGGAGGTACTTTTCGGGTGGGGAAATACCCTAATAAGAACACCCGAAGAAAAGAAGCGCTGTATATTATATACCTGAATTCGGCATTTAACCAGATCCAACGGAACAACTGCAGTGTGAGTGAGACCGCAAGAAAGGATCCCACCGAACCCACAATAAGCATAGTACTTGGCTGAACCAAATTCGCAGCTGGTCTCTTCTGAAACAATGAAAAAACAGAAATAATGTCAAAAAGAGTCGTCAATTTTACGGTGAGCACGTGAGACATGGTGAAGCATGGTCACGCATGGAAATGCATATATACTAAAAACATAGCTAAGTGCTGGGTATATACATAAATGAGGCAAGGAGTAGTGCAGAATCCATCCCTTTCTAAGGGCGTATGCAAGTATTATCTACCAGAGATGAAACGGGGTCACTTTGACTTGACCCCGTGATCCAGTTTCATCTCTATTATCTACCGTTGTTATGATTATATTATAAGCTCAGTGCCAGTGGCCTATTAAGCAGAGTTAAAAACAAAGCCATTAATACATCAACCAAATTGAAATATAGCAAGGTTAACAAAAAACAAAATTAGAATGTTTGCTGGCAATTTCGCAAATGAAGTCCGATCGAAATAATTTTGGTCTCTCTCTCTCTCGCCGATAGCCCCTGTGCAGCGAGAGTTTAACTTTTTGTGATTTTTTTTGGTAAAGAATTCACAAAGAAATAAGGGGTTTGCAAAAAATCACCCAGGATCAAAATCTCAGGATAGAGCTAAGAAAATTTTCTTTTCACGCATAAATTAAATAGACCATAGACTTTAGAGTTATTATGTAGAAAAATTTGGACATCACGGTTTTTTGAACAGACTTAACTTCGAATTTCGGTTCTGGATCCTTGGGTCCAAAGTGGGTACCCTGGCCAATTCTCTTAATACTGTCTATTGACTCCAGGAAACAAAAAATCCACTTATGTGGTGTCCTTTGTTCTAGTAAGCACAGCTCAAACAATTTATTTGGCGTAGTAATTTTGCATCTGGACGGGCCACGTGACTTGGCCTAGGATCACGTGACCTAGGTCACGTGACTGGTAAAAAATTTTATTTCAAGGCCCAGGAAGCCAAAGGTTTTAGGTTTTCCTAGGCGTAGAATTCAAATTTGGCATTAGTTTTCATGTCGCTTTAGCCCACACATATATGTGATTCTGATCTCCCCTTGGGTTCGAAGAGTCGGGGTCGTGACAATCAGCGGGTCACTGGGTCAGAGGGGTCTGAGGTACCTAAAAACATGTGCCATATAGGTTTTCGGGGTCGCACAGCTAGAATTTTGGTGCAGTCACCCCGTACCATTTTACAAAAAGTTGTGCGCGATTCTTTTGCGAAAAAGTTCGCAAAAAATCACCCGCCGTGGGCCAGCCCACATGTCAAGGTAAGGTATCCAATATATCTGGGCTTATTCTAGTGGGGCCCCCCATAAACGACCGTCCCCCCCCAAAATTCGTGCCCCACCAAAACCAAAGGGTGCCCCTTTTGGTACCAAATTTTGCCCTGAAAAATTCGCTCAGAAGGCCAAATTTTCAAAAATTTTCAGGCTTCGCAGGAGATTTTTTTACTCAATTTTTGCCCTTTTCAACACTAAATATGCTAATTTTTGCGATAAAAATCAACTTCTATACTGCACGCCAGAAAAATAGCGGTATTTTTAGTAGAGATGCACCGGGGCCGCCACTACCGGGGAAGGGGCCGGGGCCTCATCGTGGCCCCGGCCGGGGCCGGGGCCTAGAAATTGGGGGTCCAAATCGAAAATTTTCAAAAATTTTCGTGAAAATTCAAATTTTGCAATATATAATTTTTTATATACAAACGTTACTAATCGCTGTTTTCGTTCATATCAGCGGGAAAACAAACGATTTGTAACACTTTTTGACTGTCGAAAATTCAAAATTTTGGTCAAAAAATGTCAAAAATTTACAAAATTTTGCTAATTTTTGGCCCCGGTCCGTACCGGGGGCCGGGGCCTGACCACCGGGGCCGGGGCCTGACTACCGGGGCCGGGGCCGGGGCCTGGCCCCGGTGCATCCCTAATTTTTAGCATATTTTTCGAAAAATTCCCCCCCAAATTCTTTTCCCCTCGGACTTTTGGGGGGCCCACAAGAAAAATCTCTAAAATAAGCCCAGTATATGGCTAGATAGTGCAGATCGTGGACATGCTACATGCATAAATATGAATTAGCTAAGCGACGTCCGTTGTGAGTAATAGCATTAGCATAATAGCAAAATTTTCAATTTTGGTCCGGAGTTGTCCGAGGATCGGTTTTGGGGTGGGTCGACTATTTTGGGTACCCTGGTCGAAGGAGTAGGGCTTCGGCAGTTAAACTTAAATATGTTAAAAGGCTGGAACCTCTGGCTATTACCACGCAAAAAATTTTCCAGCTGCGGCTTGTTACTAATCAAACAAACAAACAAACTTTATAAGTAACCAGCAATTACAACAATCGAAGATTTTATTCAAATACAAATATAAATCAAAAAATGCAGTTAAATATAAAGAAGAACAAGAGAGGATCCTCGAGTGATCACGTGACCCCTTGTCCTCGTAAAAACTGTTCAAAATATAGGTCGCGAATGAGGTTAGAGAAATTAGTTAGAGAAATTAATCAAATTAGGAGCTGAAACTACACGCTGAGGCAATTGATTCCATATACATTAATTATATATCCTACAATTTATTCTCCTAAGCGTTCGAACGTCTTCTAGCTGGTAACGAAAGTCACAAATTATGACTCCGTGTGTTACTATTCGGGGCGTATTTAAACAGCAAATCGAAGTCCAAATTAATCTTATTATATACAATTTTGTAGTCGCCGCAATTCCAGAGACTCTAGCTTCAGTCGGACTAAACGGTCATTATACGACAGCTCAGTTAACCCGGGAATGCGCTTGGTGAAACTTCGTTGTACTTTCTCGATTAAGTTAATATCTTTCAATAAAAAGGGGGCCATAATATGCTGGTCCCGGATTCTACCAGTGGTCTGACGTACGTTGTAAACATTTTAATCAAAAAAATTTTGCAGGGGAGACTTAAAGTTTCTAAAAATTAAGGTTTGTATCTGCATTGCTTTTTTATATACCTCCTTTGCGTGGTCAGAAAATTTCAAATTTGAGCTTACTATATAGCTTAAATCTTTCATAATAACAATAGTATATACTCGGCAAAATCTCATTAGCTAGTCGACATACAAGAGGTTGCACGTACATCCCAAAACCACAAACAGAACACTTTGAAATGGCAAGCTTTAATTGCCACTTGTTGGACGATGCGTACAACCTAATTCTGTGTAGGTGAGTGATTTTTTGCTGCATATAATGCAGAATCCCCGAACGCTAATCGCAACACACACTCACACACCCACTCTCACACACACTCGTGCACACCGCAACTCCCGAACATACGCCGACAGCTGCTGCGTAAGGCGAAATATCAGGGGCCAGTATAAAATGCAGACGCAGACGCAGACCAGCAGACTGGGGTATAAAATGCAGACTTTGATCCAGACGCAGACTCGGGTATAAAAAGCAGACGCAGACCGTACTAAAAGTATAAAATGCAGACTTTCTTGCGGACTTGCAGACTAGGGTATAAAATGCAGACTTTTGAGCAGACTTGCAGACCCGGGTATCAAATGCAGACTTTTGAGCAGACTTGCAGACCAGGGTATAAAAAGCAGACCGGGGTATAAATTGCAGACTTTTGAGCAGACTTGCAGACCAGGCTATAAAAAGCAGACCCGGGTATAAATTGCAGACTTTTGAGCAGACTTGCAGATCGGGGTATAAAAAGCAGACCCGGGTATAAATTGCAGACTTTTGAGCAGACTTGCAGACCCGGGTATCAAATGCAGACTTTTGAGCAGACTTGCAGATCGGGGTATAAAAAGCAGACCCGGGTATAAATTGCAGACTTTTGAGCAGACTTGTAGATCGGATCGGGGTATAAAAAGCAGATCCGGGTATAAATTGCAGACTTTTGAGCAGACTTGCAGATCGGGGTATAAAAAGCAGACCCGGGTATAAATTGCAGACTTTTGAGCAGGCTTGCGGATCGGGGTATAAAAAGCAGACCCGGGTATAAATTGCAGACTTTTGAGCAGACTTGCAGATCGGGGTATAAAAAGCAGAGCCGGGTATAAAATGCAGGCTTTTGGCTTTTGACAGACTTACTGATCCTGATACACATAAAATGCACGTTAGGGTATAAAATGTAGGCCAGTCAGCAATTAAAGCTGGCTCCGGTATAAAATGTATTAGGTATAGGTTTTGCAGATTTTGGTGTAAAATATGCAGTATGGTCGGTAATAACCAGACGCCGGTATATATAATTAAAATTAATTTTATTTTATTGTATTAAATGTCTACTTTTCTGACAAAGTACATAGAGCAAGGTTAATAAAAAACTCAAAAATCGAATTTTTGCTGCCATTTTCACAAATGAAGTCCGATCAAAATAAGCTTGGTATATATGTAATCAACTGGTAATGATCCTCTCCATACGGTGCAAGTTTCAAGCCGATAGCCCTTGTGTAGCGAGTAAAAAATTTTTGTGATCTTTTTGTTAACGAACTCGCAAAAATATCAGATAGGAAAATTTGGCATTAGTTTTACTTCAAACCAGGATCAGGATCAGGGTCCATTTCAGGATTAGGATCAAGATCGGGTGACTAAAACAGGATCCATTTCAGGATCGGCTTATAACTTCAGGATTTGACTTAGGGGTGGATCCTGAGTTCAGGATCGGGTGTCCAAAAACAGGATCCATTTTAGGATCGGCTGGAAACTTCAGGATCTGGTTAGGAGTGTATCCTGAGTTCAGAATCGGGTGTCTAAAACAGGATATATTTCAGGATAAGTTACAAGGCGATCCTGAACTCAGGATCCATCCCTAACCCGATCCTGAACTCAGGATCCACCCCTAAGTCAAATCCTGAAGTTATAAGCCGATCTTGAAATGGATTCTGTGTCTAGTCACCCGATCCTGGTCCTGATCCTGATCCCGATCTTGGTTTTAGTAGTCTCCTTTGTTTTCATGTAGCTTTATCCCACTTATATAATCATGACCTCCCCTTGGGTCCGGAGGGTCGGAGTCATGACTAACAGCCGGTTACTGGGTCAGACGGGTCTGAGGTACCTAAACGCATGTGCCATATAGGCTTTCGGCGTCGCAGAGCTCGAATTTGGCGTTAGTTTTGCTGTAGCAGCCACCCCGCACCTTTTTACAAAAAGTTGTGGATATGTTTTTGCGGAAAAGTACGCAAAATAATCTCCCGCCGTGGGCCAGCCCAGAGGTCATGACAAGGTATCCAATACATGGCTACATGGCAATACGTGCAGAGTGTGGACATGCTACATGCATAATATAGGTTAGCTAAGCGAAGTCCGTTGTGCGGAATAGCAAAATTTTCAATTTTGGTCCCGAGTTGTCCCAGGATCGGTTTTGGGGTGGGTCGACTGTTTTGGATACCCTGGTCGATGGAGTTGGGCCTCGGCGGATACCGAGCCTGCAAATCTGATCAAAAGTCTGCATTTTATACCCGGGTCTGTTTTTTATACCCCAGTCTGCAAGTCTGCTCAAAAGTCTGCATTTTATACCCGGGTCTGCTTTTTATACCCCAGTCTGCAAGTCTGCTCAAAAGTCTGCATTTTATACCCGGGTCTGCTTTTTATACCCCAGTCTGCAAGTCTGCTCAAAAATCTGCATTTTATACTCGGGTCTGCTTTTTATATCCCAGTCTGCAAGTCTGCTCAAAAATCTGCATTTTATACCCGGGTCTGCTTTTCCCCCAGTCTGCAAAGGTCTGCTCAAAAGTCTGCATTTTATGTCTGAGTCTGGTTCAGGTTTGGTGTTTCATACCCGAGTCTGCGTCTGCAGAAGTCTGCTAAGTCTGCTGGTCTGCGTCTGCGTCTGCAGTTTATACTGGCC
>JASAND010009126.1:0-13194 GCA_030248195.1 Trissonchulus latispiculum | reverse complement strand
CAGCAGTTCAACAATCGCTGCAAGTTGCTTGATAAAAAGTTAGATTAGCTAGGTATATCATAGGGGTCGCGGCAGCGACCCCTATAATATGTGTGAAAAGTGGCTGGAGACAGTGTAAAATGAGCTGCGCAGAAGCTGCGCAAAATCCTGCGCAGATCCTGCGCAGATTTCATGCGCAAATTGTAGAGCACATCGAGTTTAGTATGTCTGTGAAGTTTCAGCCCCGTATCACTTACCGTTAAAAAGTTGCGCCCCGGACCGGTTATGGCGGCGATGTTTTTTTTTCCGGTTTCTCCTATTTGATGGTTGTATTGTACATAATGTTCGCCGCTTTCACGTGATCTGCAGCGGTGGGCCAACCTAAAGGGCTATGGGGTCTAGTAGTACCCTCTAAAGAATTTAAGAATCACAACTTTTTTTGCGCCGCAGCTGCGCCACAGCGCCGCAGTGGCGCCGCAAAGTCGGCTCATAGCGAAAAGTGACCATTTTTGTGGTCGTCGCTCAGGTCGAACGTTACGAGCTGGAGCTGATTTCTTTTTATATTCAAAAATTACATATATTGAACTAACTAACGGTCCAGGTTGCGTTTCTCTATCACTTCCCTAGCGACCACAGTGGCCCGTCAAAGATGGCGAAAATTCGAAAAATGAAAAATCGAAATTTCTCGCTATCTATTTAAGTTTGAACGCTCAAATCTTCCATACAATGGTTTTCTGGCACGGAGAATCGATTCTCGCAGTCAGTTTTACCGTCAGACCTACCCTTCTTGCTGGGCTGGTTCCACTTTGCCGTCGGGAGGGTCAAGTCGGAAACCGCTTCCTGGAGGTCCATAGTAGGCTTTACCTGGCCTCTCAAAACTTTGTCTATAGGGGTTTTCTGGTGCGCCCAGCTCATTCCCGGTGTCCTTTTTGCCGTAGGACTCATCCATCTTGCTGTGCTGGTTCCACTTTGCCGTCTGGAGGGTCATGTCGGAAACCGCTTCCTGGAGGTCCATAGTAGGCTCTACCTGGCCTCTCAAAACTTTGTCTATAGGGGTTTTCTGGTGTGCCCAGCTCATTCCCGGTATCCGTTTTGCCGTCCGACGTACCTATTTTGCTGGGCTGGTTCCACTTTGCCGTTTGAAGGGTCAGTCGGGTGGGGGGTCAAGTGGTCGAAAATAAAATTTTTCAAAAGTTGTCAAATTTGGTACCAAATGAAAGCCCTAAACGAGCTGAGTAACTTTTGTCATAGAACTGCATGCTCAACGTGGCTGTAGAGTGCTGTGGTGGGGTGGGGACTTAGGCGATTTTTGGTCAAAAATGAAAGTTTTCAAAAGTGGTCAAATTTGGTACCAAATGAAAGCCCTAATCGAGCTGAGAAACTTTTGTCATAGAACTGCATGCTCAAAGTGGCTGTAGAGTGCTGTGGTGGGGTGGGATGGGGACTTAGGCGATTTTCGGTCAAAAATAAAATTTTTCAAAAGTGGTCAAATTTGGTACCATATGAAAGCCCTAAGTGAGCTGAGCAACTTTTGTCATAGACCTGCTTCCCCAAAGTGGCTGTAGAGTGCTGTGGTGGGGTGGGGTGGGGACTTGGCGATCAAAAGAGCCAAATGAAAGCCCTAAGTGAGCTGAGAAGTATTTGTCATAGACCTGCGTACCCAAAGTGGCTGTAGAGTGCTGTGGTGGGGTGGGGTGGGGACTTATGCGATTTTGGGTCAAAAATAAAATGTTTCAAAAGTGGTAAAGTTTGGTACCAAATGAAAGCCCTAAGTGAGCTGAGCAACTTTTGCGGTGTCGGATTTATGCCTTTCTCAACCGGAATATAAAGGATAGACATAGGCCCAACACACATATTATCCCCTTTTGTGCGGAGCATTTTTGTTACTTGTATATATATACGTCAACTATATAGTAATTTGGTTGTGCTGGACTACGGTAAGCAACGAGAAAAAACCAAGGCTGTGATTGTAAAGCTAGCGGTTCAATGGAAATAGAAGATCGTCGGAGAGTCCTGAAATTATTGTTGAAATATAGGCTTTTCTTATAAATGGTTAAAATGCACACTAATATTAAGAGTTTGTTGAAAGAAATGTTTGCTTCCATTAAAACTCGTTAATCAGAGTTGTATATATTATTTACGCACCGTAACTAAATCTAAACACTGGTATACGTTTGTGTATGTGTATAACTTCTTCAGTCCGCGAATATGGGTTGCTCGGCGAAGCTGTGCCCATATTTATTCGCCCACAACCTAGTCCTCTTCTTTTTTTGAACCTAGCCCCATATTAAGCATTTTTAAGACTAGTCCTCTCTTGATTTTACAACCTTACCACCACCCATATTACTTTTTCATGCTCCGGAGGAGCATTTTAATTACTTGTATATATATACAACCTCTGCCCATCCCATATTAACGTTTTAAAACCTAGTCCTCTGTCCGCTTAAAACCCAGTGCCACCCATATTTCATTTTTCATGCTCCATCGGAGCATTGTTATTCTTGTATATATATATATACATGTTTTGAGATTTTAGATGTCCTTACAGATGTGGTGTTGGTAAATACTGAACTCAGCCATGTCGTACTTACCCAATAGGTACGTATGTATACGTATATATACTACATAACATTCGTCCAGATGTATTTTTATGCCTGACACATTTCTTAGGTCCAGTTACAACTAGATAAGAAAGGAATGCTGAAAAGGACGGGGATGTTGTAATATACACAAATTGAACATTTTTTGCAATTTTCGTTAAATCTAGATTTTCCCTTAGTCAGCCAATGACTGACAGGCAAGGCATAAAAACTTGTTGGACATTGCTGCCTAGGAATCCTGGTATAGACTCGCTTATGAGGCCGATTGTGTCGTAATATTGCTTCACTCTACTTAGTGGTCCCCACATGACACTGTAGGTCTCTGAATAAATTCCAAAAGTTATTGTGTTATATATATTTGTGCTAATTTGCTAATTTTTTGAGAAATATCGCAAACTATCACTTCGTATGGTTCTGTTTGTTTTGATGCAATTGGTAATTTACTATGTCTAATATACCTTATTCACCTACGTAACAGCCGTTTATCTTCATTTCAGAGTGCCTGATGACAATGGGCTGTCGGATTCCTTGATTCATGGTGGTTCCGCGGGCGGCCCTCCCCCTCCACCCCCCGGAAACGGGTTCCTATCTTCGACGGTTTCGGGACCCCCGCCCCCCGTGCCGCCCCGACCACACCCCGCTCAGTTGGCTTCTGATGGCTTCGCTCAATCCAGCTACGCTAGTCCCTGTAAGAGTCTTATCCTTAGGTTTCTCCTGAAAGCTGGTGATTTCCTGTCTGCTTTATTTTATGCGTCCGCGTTAAACAGGCTGACAGAGATTTGGAAAGAATTTAAATTTTATTTTATTTTAAATTTTTTAAACTCCTACTCGTTAACTGGCTTGAATTACGTATAGATAACATACTACCAACATTAAATAAAATTTTTGTGTACCGGTTTTGAGTCTGTGTAAGTATATGTACCGACGAAAAATAAAGTTTGCCCCCTGGAGATATCTTTGTCCTGCCACAGGACTTGGAACATCGATGCACATCCCCGTATTCTCAGCCGCAGAGCTAAGAGTGTCACCACGAAGGACTGATGACTGCATCTGTGGAGAGGGGGGGTGGCCTTTCACACTGTGTGATTGCTGATCGGAATAAACAGCTCTTCTGTAATTTTAGACCTAAATTCCTCCGGTTTGGGTATGGGAGGCTACTACAATTCTGGTGGATATTCCTCCGGTGCCTACGGTGGCTATGGGTCTCCGTCCTACTATGGTTCTACCCCGGTGGGCGGGTACGGTGGCTACTACGGTGGTGGGGGTGGTCTGGGTGGATTTTATGGACCGGGAGGAGGGCTGGGGGCCGGGGGTGAGGTGACCCGGATTGCGGAAGAACAGTCACGGGAGGCCTTTCGTTCGGTGGAGTCGCTGGTGCAGACCTTCAGCTCGCTGGCCATGATGCTGGATTCCAGCATGAACGCGGTCTATACCTCCTTTCGGGCTGTCCTCGGGCTGGCTGAGCAATTTTCTCGGCTTAAGGTATGAATTAAATGAGTCTGTGAAGTAATTATTAGCAATTAGCTTGAATGGTTTGGTACGTAGGTAGTGTTAATTTTTGGGTTTACTCTGGTGGAAGACGGGGGCAAACCCACTTTTTGGGTTCACTTTCCGGTGCCTAGAAAATGCCAAGTTTTTAAAGATTTTTGGTCGAAGTGTTGACATATATATTTCTATCATGCCGTGCCGGAATTTTTTGGCATAAATTGTCTGTTTAGGTACTATGCATATACGACTTGATGTTTAAAAAATTTTTAGTTTAGTATTTTTACCGTATTTCTTGCATTTTTAGCCCACTTTTGGTCTTTCTTTTGGCCCTTTTGGAATACGGGATGTTTGAGTATTGTGGGTTTATGTAGGAATGTTCAGGCCCGATATGTGTGGGGAAAATGTTTTGGAGGGTGACCCGCTGTTTTTTTGATCAATATGACGTAATCAGAAAGGTTCAAAATCGTAGGAAGATACCTGATGCAAATTTAGCTCCGTGTTTTTGCATTGTAGCAGACATCTAGACCATGCAGAAACAGCGATTGGGGCTTGTTGGTTTTTCTGAACTGTTTTTCATTGATAAATGCACAGAGTTTTGGTTGGGAGCAAGATTATTAGTTACCATAACCAAAACAATTGGCTTTCACCCCTGAGGTACTTTAGGACGTTTTTAAAATTTTTACCGGGGGGGGGGGACTTGAGCGGGAAATTTTGAAAATTTACTTTATCTATCTTGTGCAAAAATTTGTCCAAAATATCCGGGGGGAAAGCAAAAATCCCGGGAGGGCGATTTCGGGGAGAAGCACTTTCGGAGCCCACTCCCCCCCCCCCCTGTAAAAACTATTTTCCCCATAAAAAGACCTTCCACAACTTCAAAAAAACTTCACGTTTGGCTGATTCTAACAGGTGCATAAAACTTCATTCATACTGGGACAACCTTTTACTTTCATTCCTCATTTCAGGCTCATTTCTACCACCTGTTCACCAGTCTGGCCCTGTTTCGCTTCATCCGGTGGCTCTATCGACGCCTGCTGGTGGCCCTGCGGCTCCGTTCGCCCCAAGACGCTCTCTGGAGTGCCGCAGCTGCGGCAGCCAACACCACTCTACTCTCAGATGTGGGGGCTTTGACAGAGCTGCCAGCTAGCGGGGGGCCGTCGGCTCCCGGAAAACCCAACTGGCTCCTGATGGCCTTTACGGCGCTGGCTGTGGCCGGACCCTGGCTGGTCTGGAAGCTGGCCACGAAGATGGTGGAAGCGGCCAAAAGTGAGACTGCTATTTGTTTCTCTTTTTTCACTTTTCTCTTGGTTTTTTTGATTTCCGCAGCGATTTCGAAAACGGCTGCAGCTGCAGTTCCGATAAGTTGGGAAATATTTTAAAAGTAGTATAGTATACTGATTTTTTGACAATTTTTGAACTTTTTTGACATTTTCTGAAAATTTTTTGGAAATTCTTTAGCACGATGCAGGATTCTGTGCTCATTGCTGAAAGTAGGCTAATGCTTAGGTTAGTTAAATTTCACTTATTTCTGGCAGTCAGGAAGTATTTCGACGTTTTTCTGGCTATCGGCAGGCAAACTTGAAAATTCTGGATTAAAAACCGAAAAACATAGTTGTCCTGAAATCCAATGCTTAAAGTCTACTCGTTTTCCGATACAGATATTTCGTTTCTAGCATATTTTTAGAAAATCCCCCCCACGAGACTCCCTAAAACTGCCCAGAACAAGCTTTTCAATTAGCCCATTTTGTGTTATCTAGCAGGCGGGTGTCATCTTTTGCTTTATTATATATCAGCAGAATTTTGTTTTGTGTATAATTATTTTCTTTTTTGCAGAGAAAACGTCCTGGGCTCGAGGTGAAGGTGACCATTACGTGGCCATCGGTCAGTATCCCTTCATTCCGTCCACTCAACAGGAGCTGGGCTTCTCGGCCGGCGATAGGCTCAGAATTGCTCCCAAGGGTACGACTATTAGATTGTATTATATAGATAGTTCACGATAAATTGTTTAGTTTATGTAATGACTTAACTGCGGCTGAAATTTGAAAATTGACTGAAGTGACAAAGCTATATTTTTGTCTTCGCTAACAGTTTCGGCAAAACCATAGTGGCCTGCAGAATATTTTGGTCAATTTTCCGAATTTTGCCGACAAGTTCTAGAATGGCAATGGCGGCATTAGCAATAAACTATAAATAAATATGAAACTAGGCTTATTCTATTTGGGGGGAGGGGAAGTTGGCCCCCCATAATACCGCTATTTTAGGCGTATACATTTTTAGTAAAATTTTTCGCTCCCCTCTAAAAGATTCCTTGCCTCTCGGGCTTTGGGGGGGATGGGGCACAAGAGGCCCCCAAAGGAAGTATACCAAGAATTAGCCCACTGAACGGCAACAAAACCAGGCATGAGGACCTGTCTCCTAAATCCAAACTTGGGATTGTTGAATCTTCCGGAAAGGAAAGTTTGGGGGGGGGGTGAAGTAGATTTTTCTTTTACCCAACGAATAAACCCTCCGTCCGAGTTTTTGGCTTTCCTGTTCGCCGGTAGTTGTGGATAAAACGTAATGACATATGAATCAAAACCTATTGTCATTTATTGTTCTCTTTGCAAAAATGTATGTTTAAGACGATTTCACTGCTTTGTTTATACGTTGTAATCTTTTGTTAGTAGTAGAATTTTGTTTAGGGATACGTTGTTTGCTAATGGCGAAACATTTTTCGTTTTAATCAGTTTTTTCTGTTTTTTCTGTTTTTTTCTAGATATTCAGCCGAAGGTTCGTGGTTGGCTGTTGGCCAGCAAAGGCGATGGCAGTCAAATTGGCCTGGTTCCGGCCAATTATGTCAAAATTTATCTGAATTCGGATCACAAAAATAATGCCATCATAACTCAGCCGAATTCAACCACCTCTGGCGCCGCCGCGTGGAATCAACCGAACAGTGCAACTGCGCAAGGAGAGCCCTTTGAATCCATATTTGATCAGCTATAAGCTCTCAACTAAATGATTGTTCCAATTAAATGGAAACATTTTTTCGGGGTGTTCTGGAAGAAATTTTTGGAAATTTTCCGATTCTGGAAACCCTCCTATTCTGGGTGAAGGGGATATTTTGTAGTAAAGTATTGATAGTGTTCTATAGATAAAGCATATTTGTATAAGTTTTGTCTTTGGTTGATGGATTTTAACATTTGTGTATGTTTTGACGTCTGTGATTATGTATATAGTATTATTAAATCGGGTAGTGTTAGTTTTTTCAGTTTAGTGGTGCTGCCGCAGGTCTGTGCTTTAGATTCGTCTGAAAAAGAAGTTACCAAACATAATTTATAACTGTTGGAAGGCTGTTGTGAAGATCTGCTACAGCAATTGATTAGCTAAGTTTAAGAGTAGTGCTGTTTTGATGATCAAAATCAAGATTATGAGAATTGGCTCCTGCATCAAAAATCGAAATTCCAGAAATCGGCCTTGCATCAGAAATCAAAATATTCTGAAAAAGTGGAAATCAAACCAGCCTTATTCAAGAGTAGTGTTTTAGAACAGGCGGGTTGCACAGACCGGAGGGGCCGCCGAAAAACGCCACGGGCCGGCCGGTCTTTGGCTGTTCTCGTGGCTAGCCAGGGATATTTTTCGCCGGCCTAACGGCCAGACACTCAGGCGGGCCGGCCGTAAAACACTACATTGTCTACATTAGTGGGCTTAAAATGCAAATAAAATTTTGTAACGTTAGTACCTTATTCACATAGCTGTGGTTAAGCTACCACTGGTTACAAGTGGTAAGCAGGTCATTTGGTTAGAATGGCGAATTCACAACTACAGTACAGCTCATTTCAAAGTGGCGAAGTCCCATATCTGGCGAAATGTCGCGAGCGCGCGCAAAAATCGCGAAGGGTTTGCGACATTCGCGTAGATTTTTCGCGATATGTCGTACGAAAATCTGAATTTCGCGAAGTCGCATGTGAAGATCGCGTACCTTCGCGAAATTTGCCCAAATTTCGCGAAATTTCTTCCACTTCGCGAAAACTCCTCGCGAAGTACTTCGCGAACTTAGCTAGCTAAGGTTTTGTTAGCTAATTTGAGGGGTTTTCTCCTTATCTACCACAATTCTGGGTAAATTTTACATCGTAGCTTTGGCTCAAATTTTTCTCATCGCGAAAGGTCGCGTAATTTACGCGATGTTGTGCGACATTTAGCAGATAAAAGGTGTTGAGGATTTACGTCTTTTGGAGAGCCCTAAATTATGAAGGCTTGCGGATATTGAGAACACGAAAAGGAAATTAGAGTTGAGCTTTTTTATGTGTCACCCGCTTTTCCCGTGTGGTTCGCATCTCTGTTACGATTTTTCCCGAAAGTTCTTGCTTAATGCTGTGGTTAGGCTACCACCGGTATTTTTACAAGTGGTAAGAAAATCTTTTGGTTAGAATGGCGATTTCACAACTAATTCACTAATCTTACCTGTGATAGCTTACTGGGCGCTAAATGATTTATTTGACAGCTAGCGCTTTCCAAGTAGGATGTAACCCCTGCCATTATGAAACTTAGTTTAAAACTTAATATTTAAAGTTTAGTTTCTTTTTGGTATCTCAATCGTTTATATAAGCTGTGTTATTACAAATACTGTAAAAGTAGCTAGTGTGTTGGGCGTTGGCTGGGAAATTCTGAGCCAATTGTCCGTCCTTTGGCCGTTAATTTTGGAGAGAACTGGTTTTCTTGTGCGCGCTTTCTACGGCTCACGTTATGTCAAGAGTTTGTAAGTAAAAAATCATATGCGGAAGGGTAAACGTCATACCCGCAAGGTATTAATCAAAGACCGACTTGGCCCCTTTCTTTAGGTCATCACTCCAACGTAATGCCCACGTCAGCATACGTGTGGCAACGAATATTATTATTCTGTAATACGGACAAATGTGTTGAAAGCTTCAGATTTATTGTACCCACGTTAGCATAAGGTATCAACGAATATTATTATTCCATAATACACACAAAGAAGTGTGAGTGAAAGGCTTCAAGCTTAACTGTATAGGGCAGAACATTATAGAGACTCCAAGATAGCAAACTTAGATTGGCATTGACAACAAACTAAATAAAATATGGTTCGACCAACGGCCGGTCAACACTCGAGCAGCGCGTTGGCCGTTGACCGTCATTCGAAAATTTGCCCGACAATTGGCTCCAACTCTACCTATCCATTTAAAATAAAGAAAAACAGCAAAATTTTAGCAGTGTTTCGCGGTTTGCAGGAAACATTCCCATCTGGGTTTGAAAACTGCACCTTGGCCGCCCGTTGGCTGGTCATTGGCTGTTGGCCGGCCAATGACCAAAATCCGGCCAAGCCAATTGGCTTGGCCGACGAAAAATCCGGCCAACGCCCAACGTTAGAGTGGACAATAATTTTGATTTTTAAATTAAATTTTCACTGCAACCCACCGCCAACCTGGTCCACGATTTTCCTTACCAGTGGCACTTAAGACTTTGTGAATTCGAAAGTAGTTGACCAATTGATTAAGGGGGGGCTACGAACGGGTTGGCACGACATCGCCGGAGAGAGCAGCCTTTTTGTCCAATGTTAGCAAACATATCAAATTCAAAAAGTTTAAGGTGTCCAAAGACCAACAATATATTCGGGAAAAACCGGGAGTATCAGGGAAAATCGTGAAACACCGTGAAAAACCGGGAAAATGCGAAAGTCAGAGAAAGTTTTTGTATTTTGATGCAAATTTCATGAATTTCAGTTTAAATTTTAAAAGCTAATTTCAGGTTTTACTTTTTTTACGTTTTACTCAATCGGTAGAGCGTCGGTCTAGTTAACCGAAGGTTGTGGGTTCGATCCCCACCTCAGGCCCGAATTTTTCGGGTCTGTGGTGCTGTAGTGACAACTTTCTTTCTTTCGTCTATTATCTCGTATCTCTTTACTCACGAAACCTGCATTTCTTTTAGTTCTTACTACTTTCTTCACGATAAGGCCGATTTTCAAATTCTTTGATCTCTTCTTATGTCTCTTCTTAGTTTTTGCCACTTTATTTGGTTTTCAGGATTCTATGTAATTGGATTTTCTCAGAAATTGAAACATGTTGCACACATTTTGAGGCAACTTGCCAGCTTCCGCCAAAATAATTATTCTAGAAATTATTTTTTTACTTTTAGAAATTTCAAACGAATGTGAGCAAACTAGATGTTGAAGCCTAGCTTGTCTTCCTGCAAAATTCCTAAATTTGACCTATTATTTTTTGAAAAGTGCACGAATAACCTTAAATAATATTGTTGTTCTAACTATTCAGCTCTGCTTAAGTGTCAGTTGAGACTGTGAAAGCGAATAATATCAAGCTAGTGCGAACAGCGACGGATGGATTTTTCCGGAACAATTTATTGTAGAAATAGATTTGTGGTTGATTCTTGGGTTTTTACAGTAAACCAATCAAAAATCTCCGTTTTGGGAGAAAAATTCTAATTCTCCCTAAAAATGTCAAAATTTCTAAAAAGTTTCTTGGTTCTTCAAAACGAAAAGAATTAACGGTTTAGAGAAGTTTTATTGAAAAAACAAAAAAATTTATTTAACGTCTGGATGCGCTGGCCTCCCAGACCCCTCGAATAGTATGGAAAGTTATGCAAAGTCACGGTATGCAATACTGGAAGGCAGGGCCGCTGATACTATAAGTAAGAATGCTATACTGCAAGCGAGTCGCGGGCAGGCCAACAAAGTAAAATTTAGACCAAAATTATGAAAATAGTATACACCTTGAAGTCAAAACAGCTGAATACCGGGAAAATCTATTTTTGACGTTCGCCAAATAAAAATCATATTCAGAAAAATGACGAAAATTTGAGGAAACCGAAAACTTTTTTGCCGCCGGTTTTGCTGAAAAGTTGCGTACAGAGGTTTTCTGGGTTGCAGAACACGAATCGGAAGACCGTTCTCCAATTCAGCTTTTCGTTAGCTTGATATAACCTAAAGTTGTAAGCTTAAGCATAAGGTGTAAGTCTATGTTGAGCTAACGGAAAGCTGAATCGAAAAACTGATTTCAGATTCGTGCTCAGCGCCCCTGAAAGCCCATGTATGCAACTTTTCCGCGAAATCGGCGAAATTTTTCGGTTTCCCTTGTTTCCCCCCTTGCAAATAAAAAAAATCGAATCTCGGTAAATCGAAAACTTTTGCGGTATTTGAACTCGGCGTGGTCGAAAACACACCCATAACAAACTTCATTGGTAAAGCTTAAGAATTTTTGAGTGGTGGGGGGTAATCTGGAAACGACAATTTCTGTATTATTTTTCATTTTTGCATTGCAACAGTATAATGGTATCACAGCATTCGTGATCAAAAGCCTCTTTTTGGTATCAGATTTTTGCTAACATTGGATTTTCTGGAATATCAAACAATGTATATATAATACTGCTTTCAATAGTTAAATGCTCAAAATGGATTCAAAATAGATACAATCGTAAATATAATTACCACAAATCTTCTAAATTTACTGCCATTTACGGAACAAAAGCCGGGAAAATGGGCCTGAAAAACCTGGAAAAACCGAGAAAAACCATATGACACAAGTGCGCGCTAATGGGGGTCTCGCGCGTTAAAGGGAGTGAATCGGTAGGGATCAGTGTTGGCTACGATGCAGCTATTGACTAGCAGTTTCAGGAAGATGGTCAATGGGAAAGAATCCAGCGAAATCTTTAACGAGAGGCTAACGTGTTTTCAATTCACAAGGTATTCATAATAAGGTTATGAAATTCACCAGAATATTTTAAACAATTTTTTATTTTTCTACAATTACTGCTAAATTATCCACTACGCTACATGTGTATATGTCACCGCAAAATTGTATAAAACGGAATTATGTATAATTCCGTTTTATTTCAGGAATTATACAAAATTCCTGAAACGTTCAGGAATTTTGTATAACCCGCGTTATCATCACCAAATTATACGATTTACGTCTAATGTTAGGAATTATACATAATTCCTGAATATTTTCAGGAATTTTGTATAATTCCTGAACCTGTCACGAATATTGTGAATTCATGAACCTTTTAGGAAATTTTGTAATAGTCACTTGTACAAGAACTGCTGACTTTGTAAATCTAGTTCTAAATTTTTGCTCATCTATATAATCTATATAGCCCGCGTTATCATCACCAAATTATACGATTTTACGTCTAATGTTAGGAATTATACATAATTCCTGAATATTTTCAGGAATTTTGTATAATTCCTGAACTTGTCAGGAATATTGTAGAATTCATGAACCTTTTAGGAAATTTTGTAATAGTCAGACTTGTACAAGAACTGCTGACTTTGTAAATCTAGTTCTAAATTTTTGCTCATCTATATAATCTATATAACCCGCGTTATCATCACCAAATTATACGATTTTACGTCTAATGTTAGGAATTATACATAATTCCTGAATATTTTCAGGAATTTTGTATAATTCCTGAACTTGTCAGGAATATTGTAGAATTCATGAACCTTTTAGGAAATTTTGTAATAGTCAGACTTGTACAAGAACTGCTGACTTTGTAAATCTAGTTCTAAATTTTTGCTCATCTATATAACCCGCGTTATCATCACCAAATTATACGATTTTACGTCTAATGTTAGGAATTATACATAATTCCTGAATATTTTCAGGAATTTTGTATAATTCCTGAACCTGTCAGGAATATTGTAGAATTCATGAACCTTTTAGGAAATTTTGTAATAGTCAGACTTGTACAAGAACTGCTGACTTTGTAAATCTAGTTCTAAATTTTTGCTCATCTTTATATAACTTTTGCTTAAACTCATACGGTTTGTCTATAACTTGATTTATCATTTGCATAAGTGATTCCTGTATATTGGAAGTTTTCTATGAGTGATCGAAATTTATATTATTTGTATGAGCTTTACTCGACTATTAAATAATTTAATTTAAATAAATTTTAGTTCCTGAACATTTTGAACAATGTTGTCTAAGCTGTTAACTTGATGTGATACAGTTTGTCAGAATTAATCATAAAGAAATAATGAAAAACGCCTGCCTGCAGTCACTAAGGCCGAAGCCTTAGTCCGAACAGGAGAGAGCCAATGGGCGCGGTGAGCGCTCTTACCCAGGGAGAACTATTCCCTGGAGCTCCTGCCTGGTTGTCCAAAGAAGGACAGCCATCT
>JASAND010009125.1:0-27062 GCA_030248195.1 Trissonchulus latispiculum | reverse complement strand
TAACTACTGATACAAATTAAGTGGGCAATCCTCAATCAACTGATCTGAGACAAATTCGACTGGTTCAGTGAATCTATTCTTCGTCCGCACCTGAATCAAATGGGTTAAAAACCCATTAGTACAAGTTATAGGTGCGGAATTCGAACCCCGCAACCATTACTCACATTTTTGGCTTTCTGAACATGAACTAGGCTTGTAACTTGAGTTGATTGCGAAAACTTGAAATTTTTATGAGAATATAGTAATTTTAAAATGAGTTTTGACAATGTCACTGCATTAGGAATAATTTTGGGGCGAAATACCATTTTTTCGGACAATTTCTTGCGCTCTAGTGCAAGAAATTGTATTTGCACCCCGATTTCGCCTTACACAAATTGCTTCTGCGCAGTTCAATCAGAAACACGAAAGTGGAACTTTTCTAAACTTATTCGAAACGGGCAGATATTCATTCGTCTTGAAAAGCGTACTAATTTGTTTTGGCGTAACAATAGGATCTCGTTTCCAGGTCTCGAACAGAAGGTGACAAGGCTTGTTATTCTTGAAAAGAGCGAATACGGTATTCTGATAAAATGGTACTGTTTAAGATCTCGCATTCATTGGAAGATTTTGTCCCAGGAAACTGTCTATAGTTTTCACTACAACTTCAACTGTTATTTCACTTATTTCAGGTAATTACTGGTTACTACTTAATGTTCAACTAAAATTACTGATTTGACGTTTATTAGTACCCCTTTGAAAGATGATAAACCAAATTTGTAACGACTATTTGACTGGTTAGTAGTTGACCTTTATTCTGTTGCAGAAAGTGTGTAACTGAATATTGCTACTTTGTCTTCAAACGCTCAAGTACTGTTACGAGAAAGCTTCAGACCAGTTGCCGGTGAAATTTTCCCAGAAATTTTCCCGGAAAAATTCACCGGTGAAATTTTTCCGGGGGGGGAAAAGTTCACCGATAGTTCTTGCCGATTTGTGACCGCCAATTTTTACCGTATTTTGAAAATATTTTCCAGCCAATTTGGCAGGATTGAATTTATCAGCTGTGCACGGGTTTGACTCCACTGATTGACACTTTTTACGATGCTCACCTGGTTGCCTAAATTTTGTTCATATGCTGCTGGACCTCTAATAAATAGCTTGGTTTTCTCCGCTGAAATAGAGAAACAAGAAAACTAGATTTTATTTGAGCACAAAAATAAAGCAAATTAAAAAAGTGTCTCATAGATTTATACAATATGTCAGCAGACAATACAAATCTAGTACTTTGATCTCGTACAATATCGATTACGAATTATTATACAGAAGTAAAAGTAGTGGATCAAGCAGACAGTACTACAGATTCACAATACCGACATAAACGCTTTTAAACGAACTATTGGCCACATCTCTAAAATACTAAAACATGATCAAATGAATCCTACATCAATACGATAAGCAAAGTACAACAATATCATACTACCGTAATACCAAACACTATACCAAACTGAATGCAATACTAGACCACAAAAGCAACATTTAACAATTAACAAAGTACACCAAAATGTAAAGTACACAACACTAGTACAAACTGAATGTAGCACCAAGATGTAGATCAAAATAAAAACAATATTTGTCCCAATACCAAAACAAAAGTACATCGAACACAATAAATAAATGGGAATGCACTTACACGGCTCAACAATAGTGATGGCCTAGTCCGATGGACATTTTTGCAACATGTTCTGCCGTTTCATTCCCACATACTAACTACACCTCATCTCGGCAATTTTGACAACAGTAGTGTCTCGTCATTGCTTGACCACAGACTGCCCGTTTTTTAACAGTTTGCTCCAGGAGAAAGTCATCGCGCTGCTAATGAGCTTCAGAGTATTGCAGTCTTGGGTAGCGGGATCGTCACCGGGGTGTTCGCAATTGTGAAGGCCGCAGTCAGCATCCCGCGTTGGTTTTGGCAAAGCATCAAAATCACGTGGTTCATTTCGGTTCAGATCCACGGCAACGCGGCAATTTCGGCGAAGTTTGCATCTCAACTGGTTACCATGCTGGAATATAAATTTCGTAATTCGTTCTAGATTCAATTTTCTGACATGGTGAATTTGAATACTGTCGGTATTTTCAGACCAGAACTAATAGACGTATTGGCGTGAAATTTCCTGAAACTGGGAAGCTGCAGCACAACTAAGCATTGATGTGATTTCCATAACCATCATTTTGAGTCACTCTACCGAAGGATTACTGCCTGCAATATTTCTTCATAGGATCCTTCTCCGTTCATCATTTGAATGTCTCTTTATTTTCTGCCGTCAAATCGATCACCTTCTCATCACATATCACGTGGTCATTCCAGCTTCAATTGTTTGATGGACTTCCTAAATGAGACCAAATTTTATCTCTGAATTTGCATCAATAAGCAGTCTCCGCAGCTGAACATACGGTCATCAGAAGATGCCATTTCAATTATAGACTTTACAAAGATCTTCTCGAATCTACTTAAAATGATTTTTTGACAAGTAGAGCCTCATAATCGATACCTTTAAATTAACAGTAAAGATCTACCGTTTTTCAACACGAAATTTGCTATCCCTCGCCGCCCTTTTTCTCTCGGGGTACCGGAATTTCTGCTTAAGTTGAGCCGCTTTAATGTTTTCCCGCCGCCGAAGACGAAGACATCAAATTTACCGTAAAGCTGCGTCTCAGCTCGCCATCAGCGAATTTGCTGACGTGGACCACCGCCCATACATAACGACGATTCCTGATCGGCAACTGATTCCCGAAGATTTTCCCGAATTTGATCGACGTCCGGGTCTACACAGCAGTTTCAGAGTTTGGTTGCAATCTCCCACCAATTCCCTGAGATCGAGGATGATAGAGGAAGAAAAGTTTCCTTGTCGTCGCAAGTCTATTCAAAGTGTTCACAAATCCGACGAAATATTGACGGGAACCTCTACAGAAAAATCTTGCATATTTCCCGCGACAGTTGCAAATTTCGGTTCAAGTAGACCGGCTTCGGCCATTTTGGAAAACATCGACGATGGTCAAAACGGGCAGACCCCAAGGTCTCGGCATGCCAAAAACAAATCAATTTGACACGTAGACTTGCCGGTAGCGGATGAAGCTCAGCCCGATTTGCCGAAACCAGTAGGATTGATCTGGCACCTCTACAGTTGCGGATGTAAGGCGACGTCGTTGAATATTGTGGGCCAGGTGTGCGCCTTCTGGAATTTGGCGTGACTTTTCCAACTCGGCCGTCGTGAAAGTCCTCCAAATTCGGATCATTTTGGAATCGCAGGACCAAAGGTTTCAAGTCCCTAAAACCGCACAAATGCCTGAAAGCTGTCAATTGAGAATGCATCTCCAAAAATTTACAATATAAGAATAGAAAAATGAAAATAAAGAGACAAAAGTCGACCACACGTGTCGCACAGATACCCAAAAATTGTGAACCAAGAGACAATATACAGTTGCGTCACGCGGCATAAGACAACATCAATTTACCATGTACATGTTTACCGTCAATTGGCCGATATTTGCCGCTTCGATCTTAGTCGCTTTGAAATTTCTTCTTTAGAGATTTGAAAATCTCATTCCGAGTTGCACACCGCCAAGTTATGTATTTCTTCAAAAAATCGGTTTTGCTTCCATTGCATCAGCAGCTCAACAAATTTATGAACTCCTAAATACACCGTAGTAAACATGTGTTATCAGTCCAATCAGTGGAGTCCACATATACACAGAGGTCGGAATTTAATCCTGCAAAATTAACAGAGAATACATTTTCAAAATCATTTTCAAAATTGAAAATTTTTGTCCCAAATCAGCCAAAATCGGCTTTTCCGGAAAGATTTCGGTGATTATTTCCGGGGAAATTTCTCGGTGATATTTTTCCGGGGGAATTTCGGCAAGTCTCGGGGGAAATTTCTAGGTACTGTTCCAGTTGGAAGTTCAACACAACGGAATTCGAGTTGAATATGACTGAAACTCAAACTGAAAATGGCAACATCATCATGAAAAGTCGGAAACTTCGAATCCAAAGAGTGACAACTCGGTCATTATTGGCGGTTTTCAATAATTGCGACTTGTCATGTTAATTGACCAAAAATAGCTATAACAATGTGTGTTGGTTTCGAACTAAAGAAACAATGCCAATTCAATGTGGTTTTGCCGTACTATTCTCATATTTTTTATACGGAAATTGCGAAAAATGACAGTTTTTTAAGCGGATACGATTTTGCGTAAAACCACTGGAAGAGATACAAAGTAGGTCCGCACTCTTTAACAAGAGTGATTTCCACAAAAAATTGACTTTTCTCCGATAAATTTACCGAAAAATTCTCGTATTTAGATCCTGGAACTCATTTCAGTTGCCGGGTTACCTAACCTAGACAATTCCAAGATCAAACATCGCAATTTTCACAGACGCAGTTTTATCTCACCAAACTATTGCCTACTATTTTATTTGATACTTTTGATGTACATACCGTCAGTTATCATGCATTTACATTAGAGTCACATTCCTAATTATTATTATTACAACGTTATATAGACTTGTAACAACATATTATACGTTATGTCACAAATAACCTAATACTTGGTTATGTAATCCCATTTTTTAGCTAAACAAATTCGGTTAGCATTTAAACATTTTCAGTTAGATATTATTTTAATAAATCTCATTTTTTTATACTACAATATATGTAATATTTACTAACACTTAAACTGCCAATTAAAGAAATAGCTATACTGCCTATCTCATTCTCCATTCAAAAGTTTAAACCGCCAACTGAAATTATTATCATAATACACTGGATTCTCCAATATCTACAGCCAAATTCCAGGTACATTTATTCACGTGAACTCACTGTATACTTTTTTCCTGATTATTACCTGAAATTTCTGGCAGAATTACACTCTTCGTCTTCTACAAAAGTGCAGTCACAGAATGTGCGTATTTGGCACGCATCAAATACAGTACACTCAAACGGTAAGTTCTAATTTTTGTCCACATTGCCTAACTAATCCTAACTACAAAATTACGGTTATATTAGCAATTAAACGAAATCTAGTTCTAAATACTTGTTATTTGTTTTCTTGTTACTATTTTAAACATACTTTAGTGGTATTAACTGCTAAATTTTCGCGAATTTTATTAGTGCGGAAGTTTGAGGCTCTTTAAAACTTGGCGGAGCAGAACTTTAAGAACTTCTAGTAATATTTGGGAAAAGTTTTGAAGTTTAGAGCCACGTATTGCTGGTTGCCGAAACCAAAACTACTAACAATAATTAACCTAACTACGTGGAAGTCGGTTTCCGGAAACGCTCAACAATTAAAGGTTGACTAGTTTTTAAAAAGTTGATTTAGAGTTAGTTCAAACGCGAGCAAATGTCGATAACGCCGAAATAAAACGAAATACAGACAATGATTTTTTGAGGCTTGACAAAGCCATGGCGCAGATACGGCAACTCCTAGTTGCCGGTTAGGCAAATATTACTAACTTAATATTTCCGCGTCGTTGTGCTGAATTTCCAACTCAAACTTAGGGGTAAATTTCATTGTCCCGTAATTTGCCGACAAAAACCCCGAAATTACCGGCTAAATGGGGCTTATAAACAGGTACAATCGGAGCTTCGACTGAAAAAGTGCAACGAAAATTAATGCGGGGTGGAGGTGCAACAAAACCCGATAGCAGTATGTCGGATATAAAACAGAAAAACAAAATTATAGTCTCCATCGAATCGCGTTTACGCTGCTCCTTTATTAAAATAATAAAATGGGTCAACGATTTTTAAATAAAAAAGAACTAAAAATGCAGCAACAATTTTTACGGGAGAAATTAAAGTCTCGGTTCAAAAAATCTGAAAATTTCTGGGGCCCACTTGTCCAAAAAGATATATAAAGATTGCCCCATAGGCCTTTATACATGTTGGCCGGATGGCCTGAAAATTGCATATGTTCCAATGAAAGGTTCAAAAAATACAAGCAAAATACATGGCCAAAAAGGCCGTCCCATTTGGGGTTTCCTGCTCGTTGTAGTCTTGGCCAGGGTGACAACAGAGTATGGCTCTATAGCTCACGGTTAATTTTCTCAATTTTCTGTCTCGAAGGCTGAAAAGTTATAATTTTAAACCTAACCTGGAGCTGAATTTCCCCATGCCATGACAATGACAATGGGAGTAACGCACGGAAGTGGAGGAAGCAACGATCTCATCGCACCAGCAATCAACCTGGTGGAATAGAAATTTTGACTTCCAAATAGCCTTGGGTTGGCAGCTGGTGATTGTGTCATGCCAGTGGTGTTAAAGTGATTTTTAAGGCAAAAGCTTCTAGAAAGCTCTTGAACCTTCTAGAGTTTCAAGTCATCTTGCACGTGGTGTGCAGATGGAGTCGGTTGGAAATACCGAGGGTCAATGATTTATTCCTTGATATCCACCAATCTTTAGAATGCAACACTAATAATTTCGAACTTTATTGCGCGAATTCGCTACTTTTCAAGTTATAAATTACATAATCACATAATACCTACCTACGTACGTCTATCACCTACTGTTTATTAGATTTTAGTACTAATAAATGCAATTTCCAGCCAAGGACTTGAAATTCCAACTGTAATTTACGATTACGATTGGCGTAATCTTGTTAAAGACATTTTTACTTATAATTTTCTCAATTTTGGAGTTGTCGGGTTTTGAAGTTTTGGAATCGGTGTTAGTTTATCGTCTGTCATACCACTAAAATTGCTAAAATTAACTAATTATTACCTACAATTAACCCTTATCAAAACATGCACAATTTCATGATCAATTCAAACCATCTTATCATATTTGTTTTCAGTTTTAGTGTACTCCATCTTATAAAAATTTTTGGCACCAAATTTTCAGTTTTCGGCAACACCCCGATTACAAGTTGCGTTTCCTTGCCGACTACACAGCTCAATGACAACCAAGTAGTATGGTTCTGGCTCAAGTTATGAGTGACAAGATTAATCAAAATGTTCTCGTGGAGTAGCAATCATTGGATTTTCTTTAAGATTTATCAAGATTGTCGTTGTTTAAGGCAGTCGACGACAACTCCGGTATTGGGGAATAGGTCGAATTTCCGGTTTACAACTTCTAGATTAGGTATTGTTATAAATTAAACAATATTTAAAACTTAATTACACTTAAAACATCATTATTCATATTTCGACCTAATTGAGTGGGGCCTGACTCCTGTTTGTTACTCTTTAATGTTGAGTACTGTAGCAACTCTGACTTGGCAAACATAAAATCATTTATACAATTAATGCTTGACATATCAATTATATCTCCATATTGACGTTGGTCGTCTTCACAAATCCATGACATAGTGCCTTTTCTCCGCAGACAGTTGGAGACTACTTTTCGACCATTTTCTGGTTAATTTTTCGGCGTTTCCAAGTATTGGCCTACAGTACTTGTACGGCAATTTCAAGTTTCAGCAGCGACAAGCTCCGCTGCAAATGTTTCCAGCCGATGCTTGCAGGGGCGCACCCCCGCCGATGCTCAGAACTCAGTTTCGTCCAGCTCATTCTCCTCTTCCACGTGTCGATGCACTTCATCTCCTATAAACTGTGTTCTACGTCCGTCGTTGACGAAACTAGAGCAACACCACGTCCGTAAAATGTGGTATTGCGATTGGAGCACAAAACGCGCATTCTAGCACAGTTATATACGTGTGTGAACACTCTTGTCATAAGACACAAAACATAAGACACAAGACACACATAAGACAAAAGACATATGACATCAGTGTAACCAGGCTTACTGTGTAAAGATGAATATAAATCAGATAGTGCAGCGTGCGGCAACTGCTTATACGCACGCTGCTGGGAGATCAGTTGCTGAAGGATACAGTTCATTTTCATTTTTCCGTATTTTCAGCAGAGCTCAACCTAGACAGCTTTGCTGCACCATATTGCTGCCACTTTCGTTTAAAAATTTGTCTAGACATTCAATGGGTTGCGTATTTTACCGAGAATTCAATTTTTCAAAAAAGTACACTAAGCTTTGCACAGCTTAACAATATGCAAGCGTTCGCTTGATATGGTTGAGTATTTTTAACAACTCGTGGGAAAAATTTCAGAAGCAGTGAAGTTGAGCAAAACACATGAAAACTGCTTCAGATCAAGAAATTGCAGGAATGCATAAAAGCAAGACGCGCAAAATGTGTCAATTTTTCGACAAGTTCCTACAGTTATAACAAATTCCAAAACATTCCAATATTCAACACAAATCTTGATTTTAATACAGTGGGTTTCAAATAGATTTTCGCTACAGAAAATAGTTAAACATTGCTCAAAGCCTAAACGGATGCAACTTTTATAGAAGTTTGCTTTGCATCAACAGCTTCCCGCAGATCCTTCCAAAAAATGTTTCAGTTTACCAGAAATTTCTCCTGTTCAGCATGTTTTTGAGTGTGATACAGACCATTCACATCGTTAATAATTCGTTAAATTAAAAGGACTAATGTGCAAACCGCTACCAGAGATAAATGTTCTTTAACATTTTGCACTATATTATCTTGGCAATTCGGGTTGCAGGCTCAGGTCTTTATCAATATAAAATAATAGTTACTCCCGTGGATTGTCAGTTTGAGTATCTTTTTCGATTTGAAATTATAAAATGTACTTCGCTAGCTTCACGCAAATTCGTTTTCACTTGAACTTCAGCGTAATTACTCAGCTCTAATTTTTGCATTGTCGTTGTGCTGTGTACAAGATTTTATTGATTTAAATAGTGTAACCACGGCAAAACCGGCAAAGACGGGAAATTGTTTAAAAATATTGATGTCGGAGCCACGAAAACTTGTATCGTTGATCTTCATCCAGATTAAACTTTATGATTACGCTATTTACTAACTTTTGCTAGATCAACGTTTTCGCCAAATTTTTTGGTCAAAAATAAAATTTTTCGAAAAAAATTGACTTTAAAAATTTGTTGAAACCACGTAGATCACGTGAAAAGCTAACATATGCGGTTCCGGCGGCTTCCACGGGAAGTGAGTCGCGAGTACTGTAATATCCAGTCAATTTCGGGAATATGTTGGATCAAAGGATTTTGAAGTTGTTCAACTGTCGACAAGTGCCAACAAATAGCTGATATTTAGGAAACGTTGGGCGCTAAATTCCAGCTGCTTCCTGCAATTTGCCGAATTTTCAAAACCGAAAAATCGGTTGATTTGAATTTTAAATTTTTAAAATTTCTTCTCAACCAAAGAAAGTTCATGCCACGACGGTTCGCGTTCATATGTATTACAGCACAACAAGCGTCTAGTGTGCGAACAAAACAATTTCGCCTACACTTTTGGTCAGACTTTAATTATTTCCAAAATCTTACAGGCACAACGCTTGAGGATCTCCGCCACGTGGCGTCATTTCGTTTTGATTGACTCCTAAATTTGTAGGCAGAGTTGCCAATATGGTATTTCCATTTCAAGCAATTTCCAGTACTTACATATCTGCATTCCATATTGAAACATGTTTGCACACCACAGCAACTTTTCAACGTCGTTAATGAGTTCAAAGACCCGTATTTGATACTTTTCAACTGAAAGTTTTGTAACATCATTTTCAAAACGAAGTTCTCAGTCATTTTGACTTAACTCAATTTGGCATGCATTGCGATACAGACACATTCCATTTATTTTTCCTGGTAGTAATATCAATAAGGGTACATAATATAAGAGTGTGCCACTAGGCACACTCTCTATTATCAGAGCAAAAACTATGCTCTGCTCGCTAATGGCCCACTCCCCCCCCCCGCAAATCAGACCCTAGTGACCCCCCCCGCAAACCTGATCGAAACCGGGGTACGCTCATTCGCTCTATGTTTATGTGCCTAAGCTCGAAGACACAAGCAGTGCGTGCGCGAATTTTGTGCCTGCTTCGAGCTTTAGAACACAAACATAGCGCTCAAAATGAAGTGAAGTGAAGGGTCTAATTTGCGGGGCGGGTGGGCCGTTAGCGAACAGAGCACAGTTTTTGCTTTGATAACATAGAGCGTGCCTAGTGGCACACTCTTATATTATGTACTCTTGATTGATATTACTACCAGAATTTTAAAATAAATGGAATGTGTATTAACATCGCTATTGCATGCCAAATTGAGTTAAGTCAAAAATGACTGAAGACTTCGTTTTGAAATGATTCTTGTGAACACAAAACTTAAGCTTTTCAAGCTATCAGTTGGAAAATATGTATCCGACAGCTGCGAGGTCTTTGGGCTCATTAACGACGTTGAAAATTGGTTGTTAATGGTGTGCGAGCATGTTTCTTTTCAATATGGAATGCAGATATGCTTAAGTACTTAAGTACTCAAAATGGAAATGCTACATAGTAGCAACTCTGCTACTTACAAATTTAGGAGTCAATCCAAAACAAAGGAAAGCCTGGCGCCACGATGGCGGAAGTCCTCAAGCATTTAGTCTGCCCTGCCTGTAAGATTTAAAAATAATTAAAGTCTGACCAAAAAATGTAGGGAGCGAAATTGTTTTGTTCATACTGATTTAGCGGTACATTTTTGCTGCAGCAATGTATATAGTTTCTGAACCGTCATGGCATGAACTTTCTTTTGGTTGAAAGAAGAAATTTTAAAAATTTAAAATTCATCAAAAGAAACCGATTTTTTCGGTTTTGAAGGATTCGTAGGTGCAGGAGAGTAGCCGTTTGTTGGAAAAGTTAGCCCCTGTCCCAAATATAACGTTTCCTAAATATCAGCTGATTTTGTTAAGCATTGCGACAGTTATTCAATTTTCCGCTTTTCAAAATCCTTTGATCCAACATTGACATTGACTTTGAGCCTCTATTCCGAAATTGACTGGATATTATATACTCGCGACTCACTCCATGGAAAAATTTTCAGTTGGATTCTCAGGACCGCATATGTGTTAGCTTTCACGTGATCTGTGTGGTTTCTTAAAATTTTAAAGTCAATTTTTTTCGAAAAACACAACATTTTGACCCAAAAGTTTGGCAACGTTGATCTAGCAAAAGTTAGTAAAAATAGCGTAATCATAAAGTTTAATCTGGATGAATCCAACGATACAAAGTTTTCGTGGCTACGACTTATGTACCTCCCGCAACGAATTTTTAAACAATTTCCCGTCTTTGCTGGTTTTTGCCATGGTTACACTGGTTGCGACAAATCAGCGCGGCAAAGCACAATACACAGCACAACGACAATGCAAAATTAAGCTGAGTGAATTTAGCATTACATTTGGAAGTTCAAGTGAAAATGGCAAAAATATGAATTTATCGTGAAGCTAGCAGTACATTTTATAATTTCAAATCGAAAAAGATACTCAAACTGACTGAAATAATCCACAGAACAACTATTATTTTATATTGATAAAGACCTGAGCCTGCAACCCGTTGCTTTAGATATTAAATATAGTGCAAAGTGTTAAGGAACATTTGTGCATCTCTGGTAGCTACAGTTTGCGCACATTAGTCCTTTTAATATAATTTAACGAATTATTGGCACGATAAGTGAATGGTCTGCTGATCACACTCAAAAACATGCTGAACAGGAAGAGAATGTTACTCTCTGGCCAAAACAGGTATTTTGGGATCTGTGGGAAATGATTGATGCAAAGCAAACCTATCAAAGAGGGTTGTCCGTTTAGGCTTGAGCAATGTTTAACTGTTTTCTGATTCTCTGTAGCGAAAATCTATTTAAATTACCTGTGATAACTAAAATCAAGATTTGTGTTGAATATTGGAATGATTTTAAGATTTGTTATAGCACAATACTAAGGCACCATGTCATAATTAAAGCGTGTACATGACCGCGTCACTTGCTTTATGCATTCCACCTATAATTCTTGATCTAAGCGCGTTTTCTTTGGACTAAGTGTGTTTTGCTCAACTTCACTGCTTCTGTAAAGCCTTTTCCCACACAGTTTTTGCTGCTTGGGACTGTTAGGATACTCAGCCATATTACTATCAAAGGACAGACAGCACGCATATGTTGTTAAGCGTATTGCAAAGCTTAGTGTATACTTTTTTAACAAAATTGTTCACCGACAAAATTGTTCACCGACCTGACAGATATGTCTAGACAAATTTTAAACGAAAGTGGCAGCAATCTCATTGTTGCCATGGCAGGGAGGCCTATTTTTTGGTGTGCAGCAAAGCTGTCTAGGTTAGAGCTCTGCTGAACATACTGCTGAAGCATGTAATGAACTGTATCCTTCAGCAACTTAGATTACGGTCTGATCTCCCAGCGTACAGCGTGCGTATAACTTAGTTATACGCACGCTGCACTATCTGATTTATATTCATAGTCTTTACACAGTAAAGCCTGGTTCACACTGATGTCTTATGTCTTATGTCTTTTGTCTTATGTCTTATGTCTTGTGTCTTATGTTTTGTGTCTTATGTCTTAAGGCAGAGTCGTTCACACTGCTGTATTATGTCTTTTGTCCATACCAGTGCACGTGATTTTGTCGCCCAATCATATTGTACCACATTTTACGGACGTGGTGTTTGCTCTAGTTTCGTCAGCTTGGCATTGTTTCTTAAACACAGTTTATAGAATTAAATACCAGATGAGTGCATCGAAAGCAGACATGCGCAGGAGGGGAAATTTGGAGGGGTGAACTGGACGAAACTGAAATCCGGATTCTGGGGGGCAATCGGCCCTCCGGGGGTGCGCTCCCGGTCTGGGGGGAACCCCCTCCCCAAGCACATCAGCTAGAGGGTTTATTTATAACCCAGGCCCAGCGAAGAAAATCACTCCTGAAGCGAAATTATTATACAAGTATATATGTAATGGAATTAGTAAAACGTGACGCGAAAAATTAACCAGAAAATGGTCAAAAAGTAGTCTCAACTAGTTAATCTGCGGAGAAGAACTCCTATGTCATGGATTTGTGAAGACGACCAACGATCATCAATATGGAATGTAGTTATTTAATAATGTCCAAGCATTAATTGTATAAATGATTTTATGTTTGCCAAGTCAGAGTTGCTAGTACTCAACATTAAGGGAAATTCTTAAACAGGGTCCAAGGTTTGCACTCAATTAGGTCAGAAATCTTAGTCTCAATGATGATTTTAAGTGTAATTAAGTTTAAATATTGTTTAATTTACTAACAATACTAATCTAGAAGTTGTAAACGGAGGGTTAATTCGGTCACCTATTCCCTAATACCGGAGTTGTCACTCCACTCGACCTTAAATGGCAGTATCTTGATAAATCTTAAAGAAAATCAATGAGTTGCTACTCCCCACGAAGAACATTTTGATTAATCTTGTCACTCATAACTTGAGCCAAGAATGGTCCCTTTTCACCGCCTTGTACGTTTGTCATTGAATGAGTATGAATCAGCAGGAAGCCACTAACCTGTAATCGGGAATTCACATGACTACTAAGCTGAAAATTGGTCGCAAAATTACCTATAAAGTGGAAATTTACACTAAAAACAATAAATATGATAAGATGGTTTAATTCTAGGTATGAAATAGCTAAGTACGTACTTAGATAGGGTTAATTAGTGACAATTAGGTAATAATTAGTTAATTTTAGCAATTTTGGGTGAACACATGACTTGGGCTCAAATGGAAAAGAATTTAACACCGATTCCAAAACTTCAAACCCGACGTTTAAACTCCCAAAATTGAGAAAATTATAAGTAAAAATGTCTTTTAACAAGATTACGTTCTTGTTTCGTAATCGTAATCGTAAATTACTAGTTTAGGCCCAAGTCATAACAAGAAGGGGGCCGTTGCCCTTTATTAGTACTAAAATCCTAATAAACAGTAGGTGATAGACGTACGTAGGTAGGTATTATGTGATTATGTAATTTATAACCCCTTGAAAATTATGCAATTCGCGCAATAATTAGTTAAAGTTCCGAAATTTCGTAAATTTGTCTCTTTGGTTGCGTTTATGTGTTAAAGAAAGTTTTGCAAAGTTTTGCTAAAATCCAGGACCCGAAATATATCAAAAAAGGGTCAGTTGGAGGGCAATAATTTTAAAATCTCATTAATATTGACCCTCGGTGACCAGCCGGCTCACTCCGTCGCTGCGCACCACGTGCAAAAGATGGCAAGCTTCTAGAAGGTTCAAGAACTTTCTAGAAGCTTTGCCTTAAAGTCAAAAAAGAATCCGCTCCCCTAGCTTGCTAATGACCTGTCACCGAGCTGCCAGCAAAACTGTCAGCTCGGTCCCAAAATTTTCTATTCCACTCGGTGTTCGCTTGAGTGCAATCGAGATCGGTTGCTTTCCCCCTCCCTTTCAGTGCGTTCTCCAGTGTCATTGTCATGGCATGGGGAATTCAGCGCACTTTCCCAGGTTAGGTTTAAAATTATAACTTTTCTGGCCTTCGGGCCAGAAAAGAAATTGAGAAAATTAACCGCGAACGCTTACCAATTAGGGCCATATAGGCTTGTTATGCCTGGCCAAAGACTACAACTGAGCAGAAAAAACCCTAGGAATGGGACGGCCCTTTTTGGCCATATTTTTATGTATTTTTGAGGCCTTTCGGCCATTTTTATATGCAATTTTTGAGGCCATCCGGCCAATTTTTTATGCTTCTTTATAAGGCCTATGGGGCCAATCTTTATATGTCTTTTGGACCAGTGAGCCCCAGCTTCTTCAATACTTTGGGCCTCAGGCCAGATTTTAATTTCTCTAGCATGCGTGGGCCTTTGAGCCATTTTTAGTTCTTTTTATTTAAAAATCGTTATTATTATTATTTTTATTATTTTATTATTTCAATAAAGGGGCAGCTCACGTAAACCCCTCCTGTTCGATGGAGGTCTTGAGAATTGCCCCTAGTTTTTGTTTTTCTGTTTTTATATCCGACACTCTCTTGCTATCGAGGTTTGTTGACCTCCACCCCTTGTTTTTCTCATTAATTTAATATTATTTTCGTTGCACTTTTCGGTCAAGCCACGACCAACACTTTTTACTATTTTTATAAGCCCCGTTTGGCCAGTAATTTCGGGGTTTTGACGTAGAATACGGGACAATTAAGTGGGGACCCACCCCCTAAGTTTGAGTTAGAGGGTCCCTTTGCTACGACCCTTGAATATTAAGTTAGTAATAGGAATATTTGCCCCCACAGCCGGCAACTAGGAGTTGCCGGCCATATCGTTGCGCCATGGCTTTGTCAAGCCTCAAAAAATCATTGTCTGTATTTCGTTTTATTTCAGCGTTAAGTCGGCGACTAAATTAATAGCGTTCTAAAAGTGAAACTAACTCTAAATCAGCTTTTAAAAACAACTAGTCAACCTTTTAATTATTAATTATTGAGCGTTTCCAGGGGAATGACCGGCTTCCACAGTAGTTAGGTTAATTATTGTTAGTAGTTTTGGTTTCGTAATAATTGCTTAGCAATCTTTACTCACGTGGCTTTCTAAACTTCAAAACTTTTCCCAAATATTACTAAGTTCTTAAAGTTCTGCGCCATAAGTCGAGTTTTAAGAGCCTCAAAACTCGCACTAATTTCTCAACAAAGCTTCCTTAAAAATTAGCAGTTAATACCACTAAAGTATGTTTAAAATAGTAGCTAAGAAATTAGAATAGTAAGTATATTTAGAACTAGATTTCGTTTAATTGCTAATATAACCATGTTTGTAGTTAGGATTAGTTAGGCAGTAGTTAGTTAAGAAACCGTACGTTTGAGTGTGTATTTGTGCGTGTAAATGCGCGTGTATTAGTTTCTGTGACTGCACTTGTATGGGGTAACTCATGTAAACTCCGTCCGTCCGACGAGGGTTGTGAGCTCTGCCAGAAGTGAATAATGCTCAGGTAATAATCAGGAAAAAAGGTATACTTGTGGTTCATGTGAATAAATGTACCTGAGGTTGGTATGGGTGTGTTCTAGTCCGAGTGTGGTATAAATGTAGTATAACTCTTCCCTAGTTGGCGGTTTAAGCGAATGAATGAGGCATAAACGAGTATAGCTATTTCTTAATTGGCAGTTTAAGTGTTAGTATAAATGTTACATATGTGTAGTATAAATGGTTATTAAGTAGCTATCCCAATAATTGTTTAAATGCTGTATGAACCTTGTTTAGCTAAAGAAATAGGATTACATAACCAAGTATTAGGTTATTTGTGACGCACTAACGTATATGTGATTGTTGCAAGTCTATGTAGTACGGTTAATAATAATAATAATTAGGAATGTGATAATGTAAATGCATGATAACTGACTGTGCATATGGTATGTATGAAGCATCAAAAGTATGTCAAGAGTCATGTAGTACGCAGGAAATAGTAGGTAATGTAGTTTTAGTGGATAAAACCTGCGTGCATGTCTGGAAGTCTGCAGATGTTTGATTAGCTAGGTAATCTAGGTTAAGAACCTGAATGGCCAATATGCAAATGAGGTTCAGAACGTGGGATCTAGGGTCACGGGTACCCCGCATTAGGTTCTTATCGGTCGAAAAGGGAAAATTCTCGATTCGTCCGCGTAGGTCACTCTTTGTTAAGAGTGCGGACGAATCGCATGAAGGAAATCTCTCCAGTGGTTGATTTTTTACGCAAAATCAGTACAGTATCCGCTTAAAAACTGTCATTTTCGCAATTTCCGTATAAAAAGTATGAGAATAGTACGTAAAACCTACATTGGAGGTAGCTTTTTAGTTTTTAGCATTGTTTCTTTTAGTTCGAAACCAATACACATTGTTATAGCTATTTTTGGTCAAATTAACTATATTCAGTCTATATTGTGCTCGCAATAATGACAGTTGTCACTTCTTTTAGTTCGAGACCGACACATGATGATGTTGCCATTTTCAGTTGGTTCAGTCATATTCAACTCGAATTCCGTTCGTAATAATGACACTGTCACGGTGAAATTTTCCCCCTAGAAATTTTTCCCCCCGGAAAAATTTCACCGGGGAAATTTTTCCCCCCGGAAAAATATCACCGGGGAAATTTTTCCCCCCGGAAAAATATCACCGGGGAAATCTTTCCGGGGGGGAAAAGTTTCACCGATTAGTTTTGGCTGATTTAGGACAAAAATTTTCAATTTTTACCGTATTTTGAAAATGTATTCTCTGTTAATTTTGCAGGATTGAATAAATTCCATTTCTCTAAAACTACTAGCTGTGTATAATAATGGACTCCACTGATTGGACTGATAACACATGTTTACTGCAGTGTATTTAGGGTTCGTAAATTTGTTAATTTGAATTTTGCTGATGCAATGGAAGACAAAGAAGCCGAATTTTTGAAGAAATACATAACACGAAGCGATGATGCAACTGGAAGATACCCTCAGGAGTGGGCACGCAAATCTCTAAAGGAACAAAAGGACCTAAAGCGGAAGCTAAGATCGAAAGCTAGCAGATATCGAGTAGTTGACGGTAAGTACATGTACATGAATATAAGGAATTGATGTTGTTGTGTGCATCTGTTTTGCGTGACAACTAATATATTGTCTCTTGGTTCCTGAATTACTGTAGGTAATGTGCATTTTCGTGTGGTCGACTTTGTCTGGTTTCTTTTGTTTCATTTTCTATTCTTATATTGTAGAAATTTTTGGAGTTTGTGCTATCTGTCTCCTCCAATTGTGCTCAGAACATTGTGCAATTTTAGGGACTTTGTTGGCAGTTGTCAAGGGCCACCTTAAGGAGGTGGTCCTGCGATTCCAGATGATTCAGATTTTGGAGGACTTTCACGACAACCGAGGGCACCTTGGAAGGAATCGCACATACGACGCCATTGCAGAAACACACACCTGGCCCACAATGTTCAACGACGTCGCTGCCTACATCGCAAGCTGTCCAAAGTGCCAAAAGATCAATCCTACTGGTTTCAACAAAAATCAGGCTGAGCTTCATCCGCTACCGGTAAAGTCTACGTGGTACCATGTTGAAATTGATTTGTTTAGCATGCCCAAGAGTGCCCAAGGATCTACTTACGTTTTGACCATCGTCGATCTGTTTTCCAAATGGCCTGAAGCGGTCCCCTTGGCAGACAAGAAGGCTATAACTGTCGCGAAGGCTTTGTACAAGATTTTTCTTGATAAGGGGTTCCCATCAGTAATTTCGTCGGATCAAGGCCGAGAATTTGTGAACACTTTGTTGAATGAGCTTTGCGACATTAACAAAGTGGAGAAGCGCGTTTCTTCCTCCTATCATCCTCGATCTCAGGGGTTGGTGGAAAGATTTAACCAAACTCTGCAAACTATGCTATTGAAGCAGGTTGAACGAGACGATCAGTCAAATTGGGAAGAACATCTTCAGGAATCGCTTTACAGTTATCGAGTGTCTCGTCAGGAATCGTCGCGGGAGAAACCTTTCGAAGTTATGTATGGGCGTGGTCCCCTATCAGCCAAATTCGCTGATGGCGAGCTGGACTCTACCGACTTTGTGCAGAATTTGATGGCCCAAAACCGTGCCAAGCTTCATGAATCGGTACGGGAAAACATTAAAGCAGCTCAACTTAAGCAGAAAATTCAGTACGGGAAGAAAAGGGCAGCGAAGGATAGCAAATTTCGTGTTGGTGATAAGGTCTTACTGTTTAATTCCAAAAAATCCAGTATCAAGGGTATGAAGATGAAGTATTCTTGGTTGGGCCCTTACTAAATTTCCGAATGTTTGTCCAAAAATCGCTTTAAGCTAAAAAATTCGAAAGGTCTTTGCTTAAAGTCTACTGTTAGTGGCATCTTGTTGAAGCCGTATGTTCAGCGTCTGGAGACTGCTGTGTCCCAAATTCAAGATAAAAATTTAGTCCTCGACGAGTCCATCGTGGAATTTGGGCTAGATGTCAGTGATGACGAGAATATGGGTGATGAGAAGGTGATCGATTTGACGGCAAATACTAAAGACATTCAAATGGATGAAACGGAGAAGGATCCTATGTGGAAGAAATATTGCGGTGTGATCCTTCGGCAGAGTGATAAAGGTATTCTTGAAAATGGTGGTTGGCTTAATGAAAATCACATCAATGCTGCTCAAGTTGTGCTGCAGCAAGCATTTCCCGGACTTGGCGGACTTCAGGATACGCTATTGGGATTTCAGTCTATTGGTTCTGATGCAGAAAGCCATGACAGTGTTCAAATTCACCATGTCAGAAAGGACCATTGGATCATGTCTACATGTGGTCAGAACGAGGTACGAATTTATGATTCCATGAGTGGCGGTTTTCAGTTGGATACCAAACTACGCCAGGAAATTGCCGCGTTGTATGGATCTGTTCAGAATGAAGACCACGTGATTTTGATGCTTTGCCAAAACCAACGCGGAGGTGCTGACTGCGGCCTTTTCGCAATTGCGAACGCAGTCGAGTTGCTTTACGGTGACGGTCCCGAATCCAAAGTCTATACCCAAAGACTTATGCGCAAGCGTTTGATTTCATGCCTTGATACCGGAAAGCTTTCTCCATTTCCTGGGCAAACTGTTAAAAACAGGCAGTCTGTGGTCAAGCAATATTGGGTTGCTGCCTACTGTTGTCAAGAGTACCGGGATGAGGTGTGGATCATTGAGTGTGACTCTTGCCATCGTTGGATGCACGCTAATTGTGTGGGAATGGAAGGCCAGGTCGAAACAGCAGAACATGTTGCATTTATCTGTCCATCGTGTTCGTCAGCATAATTTTGTTGAGCTATACGTGCTAAGTGCATTTATTTATTTATTGTGTTCGATATTGCTTTTGTTTTGGTATAGGGTTAAATATTGTTTTTATTTTGGTCTAGTATTTAGTACTACATTCAGTTTGGTATAGTGTTTGGTATTGCTTTTATTTTGGTGTAGTGTTTGATCTTGCTTTTGTTTTGGTATAGTGTTAAATATTGCTTTTATTTTGGTCTAGTATTTAGTACTACATTCAGTTTGGTATAGTGTTTGGTATTGCATTAATTTAGTATGATATTTGATATTTCGATTTGTGTGCGCCTGCAACTTTAGTTTACTTTGCTTATCGGTGTGTGTAAGTTCATTGCTTGATCTCTGTTTGCAGTCATGTTTTCATTTTTAGTATTCTATGTTTAGAAGATGGTATTGTAGTTCGTTTTAAAGCGTTTATGTCAGTATTGTGAATCTTAGCTATTACTGTCTGCTTATGTTTTGATTTCGCCATGCACTTTTACTTTACTTCTGTATAATAATTCGTATCAGTGTGACCTTTCGTAAATGTGTACAGGTCAAAGGGTACTACAAATTTGCTCCTATTAAAGGTATTTGTTATTGTCTGCTGACTGTGTAACGTAATCTCTTGAACCTTTTTCATTTGCTTTAACTTTGTAATAGCTTTCAATAAAATCTAGTTTTCTTGTTTCTCATATTTCAGCGGAAACTCAATCATTTAGTTTAGTAAGCTATTTATTTAAGAGGTCAAGCAGCATATGAACAAAATTTAGGTAACCAGGTGAGCATCGTAAAAGGTGTCCAATCAGTGGAGTCCATTATTATACACAGCTAGTAGTTTTAGAGGAAATGGAATTTATTCAATCCTGCAAAATTAACAGAGAAAATATTTTCAAAATACGGTAAAAATTGAAAAATTTTGTCCTAAATCAGCCAAAACTAATCGGTGAAACTTTTCCCCCCGGAAAAATTTCACCGGTGAAATTTTTCCGGGGGGAAAAATTTCTAGGGGGAAAAATTTCACCGTGACAACGCCAGTAACGGTCTGGCACCTTTTCATAACAGTGCCAACGTTTGAAGACAAAGCTAGCAATATTCAGTTACACACTGTTCAGCAAGGGTAAAAGGTCAACCTTGCTCAGTCAATAGTCGTTACAAATTTGGTTTATCATAATCTTTCTCAAAGGGTACTAATAAACATCGGTAAATCAGTAATTTTAGTTAACATTAAGTAGTAACCAGTAATTTACCTGAAATAAGTGAAATAACAGTTAGTTACGTAGGTATTATGGACAGTTTCCTGGAACCATCTTCCAATGAATGCGAAATTGGAGGTCTTAAACCTAATTACTGTATTTTTATCAAATCTGCGTGTTAACTCTTTTCAAATTAGTTAATGTTTGTTACAAGCAGGAAGTTGTCACCTTCCTTGTTCGGACCTGGAAAACGAAAGGTCCTAGATTCGATTACGCCCGAACAAATTAACGTTACGCTTTCCAAGACGAATGAATATCTGCCCGTTTCGAATAAGTTTAGAAAAGTTCCACTTTCGTGTTTCTGAGTTGAACTGCGCAGAAGCAATTTGTGTAAGGCGAAATCGGGGTGCAAATACAATTTCTTGCACTAGAGCGCAAGAAATTGTCCGAAAAATGGTATTTCGCCCCAAAATTAATTCCTAATGCAGTGACATTGTCAAAACTATTTTAAAATTACTATATTCTCGCCAAAATTTCAAGTTTTCGCAATCAACTCAAGTTACAAGCCTAGTTCATGTTCAGAAAGCCAAAAATGTGAGTAATGGTTGCGGGGTTCGAATCCCGCACCTATAACTTGTACTAATGGGTTTTAACCCATTTGATTCAGGTGCGGACGAAGAATAGATTCTGCCTGAACCAGTCGAATTTGTCTCAGATCAGTTGATTGAGGATTGCCCACTTAATTTGTATCAGTGGATTATTCAGGAACATAATCAGTGTGATTCATTTGGGATTCAGATAATTTGGAACGGAACATTGCCATTACTCAGAGTAGGTACTTTGATCGAAATCGGAGAGTGATTTTGTTGCCAAAGGCAGAGACAGTTTAGGACCTAAAACCGTTGCGAATTTTTATTCTATAACCTTGATTCTACTATCTTTATTCTATTCAAAAATGGGTTACATAATTGAATCTTCTATCACCGAAATTGGGGTTGTTATCCCCGCCTCTCTTGCCTAAGCCTCATCGATTGTTAGCAGTGATTGGAATAGAAGATTAAAGAAGAGACTAAACTAAGAATTTGTACTAATCCCATAACCGGACCAGGAAACCCCCAACCGGACCGACCCCTGTGTACCCTTTGGTGACCGAACAGCATCCGAAAGTTCTATTGTTACTGGCATTTCGGGCTCACCCAAAGACAGGAATTTGCACTACTGACATCCTTAATTTAGTTAATTTAACTGGTTGCGTAGATCTTATTATTGTTGGTTTATATTGTCCTTGGTAAGGAGAACGGACAAGGAGTTTTAATTTAAAGCACGAGCACAAGCATATAGGGACCGCACAGTAGAGTTTAGTGATAGATTTAGTAGTTAGCTAGTTGACGACAAGAGGAAGAAAGAAAGAACTAGTTGAGCTGAGCTAAAGAGTCAAAACCTTGTCCCTATCAATAATTACTAATTTGGGTAAAGTGAGTACTGGCAACTCTGGCAAACTACTATATTGTTTGCTGATAATTATTGATTTGTATTGTAAATTGCCATTCGTATTGTCCATTGCTTTACTAGCAACTTACCCACTGTACTCACTATTGTTTTTACTATAATTAGTCTCATTATTTGTATCAATAAACTGCAGTGCCTTATAGCCAGTTAAAGATATTGGCGCCGGATCTGACCCCTGAACAAGTAAGCGATTATAATCTGACTCCTTGGGCCCTACAAAGACACCAATCATCAATTCTTGATCTTGATTTGTCAATCAAGATCTATTCAGGAAAGTTCATTGTTACTGAACTAAACTTATCCTCCGGAAAGCAATTGTCGACCCCGCTTGCTAAAGTGATCAGCAGAAGCCCTACCCCTATCAAACTGACTCACGATCAAGACCCCAATCCAGGTTGGCCGCAGGGAATTCTCAGTTTTGGATACACCACCTTCTGAGAGTCCAGTGCCTAAGTTTATCTTCCAGATAAACGTGCCGACCTTCCGTGCTTTGAAGTGGTTGTCACCCAGAGCTAGTGTCTTGTTAGGCCGAAACAGAACGGAATTCTATTGGCAAGAGAATTGGAGCCCAATCTTAGCCACTTCATTACATATATATATATATATATATATATATATATATATATATATATATATATATATAGTTTCGTTATTATTATTATTATCATCATACAGAAGTTTATTATACAATTTAATTACTTACCACTGTCTCCAATAACTTGAGAAATTAAAATGCACGCATTTTGTCGTGCATCCCTCAGTTTGTATTTCTTATGGGTTGGATCGTACAATAATGTATAATAATGGATGTTTTTTTGACTGCTTCTAATAAAACTTCATCACTGGCCATTGTACGTAAAAAACTGTACAACAACGGGCAAGCAACTAGACACGAAAATGAACAAGCGTTTAGCAAGGCAAGTCTATATATACTTGTATTACGTGTTGTCTGGCTAAAACGGGATTGGCTGGCTGCTTAAGACATAAGACAAAAGTTGAGCCTAGCCCAAGTCTGTCTTAAGACAAAAAGACATAAGACATAAGACATAGAACACCAGTGTGAACGCCTTAAGACATAAGACATAAGACAAAAGACATAAGACACCAGTGTGAACCAGGCTTAAAAGTGTAAAAGAGTTGTATAATGTCTCTCATACAACTCTTTTGCACTTTTACTGTGCATATAAATCAGATGCACAGTGCAGCGTGCGTATAACCAAGAGTGCATAATACATAAGAGTATGACAGCTGTCATACTCTATGTATTATCAGCTTAACACATCCTCCGCGGTTCCCTATCAAAACGTCTAAAGTCAAGACGTCTAACGTTCATAACGTCTACCGACGAAACGTCTAACGACGAAACGTCTACTGACAAGACGTCTAATTTTTCTAAAATTGTGTCACACGTTCAAAACGTCTAAACTTTCCCTCTAAACTAAACTTGGGTCTGGGCCAGTTTTCCTTTAGGTATGGGTGGCAGGGTCTTGCCAAATTTTGAATTTGAAGTTCTGGCATTGTCCCAAATATACTTCTTATTTTCTGTATTAGCTTCAGTATTCGACTAGTCATTGACTAGTCACTGATTAATTACTAAATACTGTTTACTGACTGTAATCAGTAAAGGTGGTGCAGATTTCACTGATTACTTTCACCAAGAGTACATAATATAAGAGTGTGCCACTAGGCACACTCTATGTTATCAATATTCTCAAGCCATTTGCTCACCGTAGCTTTTCAGAAATATTTAAAAACTAAACAAATTTAAAATGAAACAATAAAATAGACGTAGATTTTAACTTTATGTGATTTATATACATTTACTTCAAAATGACATTAAACCTGATTAGCTTTCTTTAAACATGATTTTAGACGTTTTGAACGTGTGGGACAATTTTAGAAAAATTAGACGTTTTGTCAGTAGACGTTTCGTCGTTAGACGTTTCGTCGGTAGACGTTATGAACGTTAGACGTTTTGACTTTAGACGTTTTGAACGGACACCTCCTCCGCACGCTAACGGCTGACCAAATTGGACCCCAGTGACCCCCCCCCCCCGCAAATTGGTACCCAGTCGAAACGGGGGTACGCTCACTCGCTCTATGATTGTGTGCTAAAGCTCGGAAACACAAGCACTACGTGCGCGAGTGTTGTGTCTGTTTCGAGATCTAGAACACATAGCGGCTAAAATTTTTTGAAGTGGAGGGTCCAATTTGCGGGGGGGGGTCAGCCGTTAGCGTGCAGAGGATGTGTCACGCTTATAATACATAGAGTATGCCAGCTGTCATACTCTTATGTATTATTTACTCTTGGTATAACTAAGTTATACGCACGCTGCACGCTCGGAGGCCTGACCATAATCTAAGTTGCTGAAGCATACAGTTCACTGCATGCTTCAGCAGTGTGTACAGCAGAGCTCCAACCTAGACAGCTCTGCTGCACACCAAAAAATAGGCCTCCCAGCCATGGTGGTTTGCAATTTTGGCATGGCCACATTGAGATTGCTGCCACTTTACATTAAAAATTGTCTAGACATATCTGTCAGCTGCAACATAAACAAGTAAGGTTTCATCAATTAAGGATAGGTTTAATTGTTATATAAGTGTGGTAGCAAAACTGCAGTGCACATTTGCCAGTCATTTTGGATAAACTGCACTTTCTCCAGCTGAAGGCTAGAAACTGTTCTAGAAAGCGCGCATGTCAGGTTTTGCCAATTTTCACTGGCAAAACTGCACTTGTGAGCGTCTCCGTCAGTTTTTCCAACTTACCGTTGGCAAAACTGAGGAACGCCTGAAACAACCCTGGTTGATAAAACCTTCCCTATTAATGTTGCACAAAAACAGGGGTCATGGTTTGATATCACCTTCAAACGTTTGATACATTTGACCACTGTTATTTGATTTCATCTGTAATAGTGCATTTCTCCAGACAAAAAACACTAAATGGCTTATAATGTCCTAAAGGTTTCAGATATTAAATTAGCAAACAAGTAGTTTTTGAGCAACCGTGAACATACAATGTATTATTATTTACTGTTTATTTTACTGCTCTATTTACTTTATTATTTACAATTTTAAAATTTATTTATTTATTTTCAACTTTCATAGTTAATTTTAAACATTAGATTGAATCAATTTTTGTTCGTTAAAGTTTCGTAAAAGTTTTGCAGACTAGGACAATACAGACTATTGCAGATTCCGCAATAACTTCAAATGTTTAAAATTGTATATGAAAGTGAAAATGAATCGAGAAAGGGCAAAAGATGAAGAACTAACAAATTGAAATTAAACAGTGGTAAAAATATATAAAACGTTTGAAGATGATAACAAACAGTGACCTCTGTTTTTATGCAACATTAAAAGGGAAGGTTTCATCAATCAGCGTTGTTTCAGACTTTCCCCAGTTTTGCCAACGGTAAGTTGGAAAAACTGACTGAGACGCTCACAAGTGCAGTTTTGCCAGTGAAAATTGGCAAAACTTGACATGCGTGCTTTCTAGAACAGTTTGTGCAGCCTTCAGCTGAAGAAAGTGCAGTTTGTCCAAAATGACTGGCAAATGTGCACATTTGTCAACAAGTGCAGTTTTGCTACCACATAAGTACTTTACAACACACCTTAGCGCTTTTCACCAATTTCTACTGTGCACGTCGCATGGGAAGCCCTGTGCGTGGCACTCGTGCGATTCGCGCACTCGTGCCCCACACTCGGAGCTTCCCACACAGCGTGCGTATAAATCAGTGAATGCACGCTGAGGTGTGCTATCAAGTATACGTAATCCATTCTCATGCATTGTTGTGGTCTTATGATTGCAGCTTATCAGGCCATATGGATTAAAATTGTCTCTTCGCTGGCTGCTGTTACTGGTGGCGATCAATGTTTCTCAAATCCCGGCTACCTGGGGGTCATACTAATTTCACTCAGTTTATTCAGTTATGTTATATTCGTTTATACTATATTCTATGATATTCTGTGATATTCTATTCTATTATACATATATTCTATTATATTAGGCTACGAAGGAAACGTTAACATATGCCTGTTTTTAATTTCATCTGGAACTGTATGGTTATTAATTAGTGATGTGGATTGAGTTGGTGGATCGGCTTGACCTTTTTGGGATCACCGATTCAGCAAATCAGGCACAAATTGGAAATCTTGGCCGAAATTTTCGAATGAATTTATTAGCAAGATTAGACTATTAGCAAGATAATGAAGTTTTCGTTCAATATGTCTGTTTTTCTGTTTTGTTCTGTTTTTTTGAGTCTGTTCGGCTGTCTTTTCCGACTGATAAATTAAGTTCAAGGTTCCAATTGGACATTTAAGGAATATGAGTTACATGTAAACTTTAGTGGATGGTTAAAATGAAAAGGAGAATGGCATTTTGGCTTATGCAGCTTATCAAAAAAAGTAGAAAATGCTATCAATTAGCTTTTTCAGCTTATACATACATTTTGGTTAATATGAACAGAATCAAATCGAAATGCGCTTTAGTATCCTATACTTGGATAGTCTGCGGCCTTTGTTTTTTGTCTGCTCTGTGTCTGTATTGCCAGAGGCTGATTTGTTTTCTGTTTTGACGACTGTTTTTCTGGGGTTGACTTTACGATTTTTCCAAATTAATCAGTTTATATGCTATCTTGGCCATATTGAATATTTGCAATTTCAGTCAAGGATTGTTATTCTTATTACTGCAGTCTCCGTTTGTTTTGTGGTCTGTGTTCTTTGTTTGAAGAAGGTATGACAAAGAAGTTTAGTGAACTCTTGCTGCAACTGATGAACATTTGTAATGAAGTTGCTTTGATCTGGAT
>JASAND010009124.1:0-29205 GCA_030248195.1 Trissonchulus latispiculum | reverse complement strand
CCCAAGGCGTCAATATGAGCCCGAGAAAGGGAGCTGCTCATATTAAACTTTTAAATCTTGTCCTTTACATAAGTAAATGCTGGCTCATATTATACATTTTAAATCTTGTCTTTTCCCGAATTGAATGCTGTCCTTCTGGCTCATATTGTATTTTTCATGCGACTGCAAGGAGCATTTTCCCTACTTGTATATATACCTTTCGTCAAGCGTGACCCTTCTCGTGTAGGATTGATTATATACTCATATTTTGTAAATGTACACATGTACGTACATACGTCAAAATTTGTAACAGGTTTCGTTTATGTGTTTCAGGTAGTGGGAGTCCTGCTTTCCCTGGTGACACTGTGCATCTTTTTCCACTTTGTATGGTACTATGATCACGGCTATGATGTCTATCCAGTGGATTTGCTCTATCCAGCTTTGCTCTTTCTATCAATGGTACGTACGTCTTGTGTGCGTCACAGTGGGACGACTTGCGAAATGGTTTTAAGGGACGGGTGCTTGCTCAGCACGATCTGTTTTTACGTTGTACTACTACTACTGCGGTTATTCTAGGAAATTTTTCCTGGGGACGTGAAAATATTCTACGCATATTATGTGCTAAAAAGTGCGCTATTTCTGTAGTATAAGTTCGCTGAAAAAGTTACCTTTTAGTGCTAAAATAAGCAAAAGCAGATTTAGCGTTAAATGGGCAAAAACTGCGTAACAGTCTTTGAAATTTGGCCTTCTTAGCGATCTTTTGTAGAGAGCAAAATTTTGTAGCAAAAGGAGCATCCACTTTTTGACGGAGAACTTTTTATGGACCTCCCGCCAGTAAAAAACCCTTCTTTTCTATTATATATATTTAAGATTTATATACGTACGTATAGAGTAGAAAACGCGATATGGGTTTTTTGGTCTACGATTCACACACTGATAAGATGTTTTGTTCTTAGTAGCTATGTTTTGGTTTAATTGTCGGTAGAATAGTTTCCGCTATTGTTTTGAGCTGCTAGGGTCATATTCACGTATAGAAGGTGTGCCCAATATGTTACGTATAAACTTGTATAGTTACGTATGTACTAAGACAAAGCTTCTATGTATATTACCTACTATGAGTCTCTCTGATCAAAGTTTTAGTTTAATTTCTGAGCTAATGGAAAGAGCGGTAATATGGATAAGTGCACGTACAGCGCTAAGAAAGCAATGGTAAATTAGTCCCTCAAATCTTAATTATAATATGCTACTCATTTTTCAACATTTTTGAAAGTGTTACCAAAATGTGCTTTTCTGGGTGCTGTTTGATGCAAAGTCAGTGTGCCCTCTGTAAATTGTATGATGCCAGAACCAGCTCAATTTGAGTTTGTATATTATGTTCGTAAGTCAGTCAATGCATTGTTGTATTGTATTTACGTACGAACGTACATATACATCATCATACGTATATATGTACCTAAGTTTCAACTGTCTTCTTCTGATGATTGAAGGGTTGAGGTTAGGTAAGGTGGAAAACAAGATTGTTAACACTAACAAAGTCCTTCACTTCTTGATTTTCAAATTTGTGGCTGTTGCTTATATGCATATATATATACGTATATATACGTGTATTAATTTGTGTGTATGCCTGTCTGTCTATATATATATATATATAATATATATATATATATATATATATATATATATATATACGTACTACACAAAAACGTATATTGGTATTTAAGTGCATCTATCTACTAACCTGGCATTTTTTAGTGGGGGGGAGTGGGGGCCCCCACTTTTCGGTTCCGCCCTCCATCTTTCGGAGCTCCCCCCCCCCACTTTTCGGCAAGCCGCCACCCACTTTTTTCGGGGTCCCCCGTGCCGAAAATTAAGATTTTGAGGTAAAATTTTCAGAAATTTTCTCAATTTTTAGCTAATTTATGGACTTATAAGTTCATTTTAAGCTTAAAAACAGCGATTTTTTGCGTTTTAACCTTAAACATGCGAATTTTTCGCTAAAAATTTAGGTATGCTTATACTTTTGGCTCGCCCCCCCAACTTTCAAAACAATAAAAAATGCCAGATAACTTATTAGTTATGTCAACTTACATATATATATATTTGTGTTCATAGCTTTTTAAATTTTTCTAAATTTTTAAATGATTTGTTTTTTATGGTTGGTTTTTTATGGCATTTTAAATGGTTTTTAAATGATTTGTTTTGCCATTATTGAAGCCCCAAAATGGTTTTAGCTTTTAGCTAAGACTAGGCTTATACCTACGTTTTTATAAGGCATTTTAAATTAGTAGTAGCCATGTGTGGACAAATTTTTTGATTTGGTAAAGTCCCCCTAAACTTAATCTTTAACTTAAATTTAAATTAAACTAGATTTAGCTAACTTAAGCTTGAGTATATATAATGTAGCCGGCTTGTCCAACCTTTGTCGAAATATACGTACAAGATTTGTCAGCAGCCAAGTTTTATAGCTGGTATCCACTCAGCATGAAAAATTTGCACAATGCACAAATATTTGTGCAGATTCTTCCATGTTATATATAGACGTAGTACGAACAACGTACGTATATTGTTGTGATGGCTATGCATATACCCATTATTACATATACGTTTGTATATTCAGTGCGTTATCGTTTTATTTTTGCACAGCCGTTCGGTTTACTACCCATGTGTATAGTCGCATGGTTGTATTTTGGGGCATAGTTCTCTAATTGTGCAAGATTGCACAACATTTTGTTATCATGCTTTGTCATAATTTGGTGTTCAAAAAATTATGCATTCACTGGATTCATATAACGCATATATGCTTATGCACAATGCATTTTCATGCGGTCATATATACGTATATATGTAAACGTGCGTAATATGTCATGCACGTAGAAGGGTTGTCTTTTTTATCGGCTAGGCGAGAAATTAGTGGGGTTTGATTTCGTTGTTCTTGCTTAGAAAACAGATCACACAGGCTTCCTTGACTTCCCCCTTTTTTGTTCAGGTCATGCGCGTAATGATAACAAAGATTAAGAATACCTTATGGTGTTTTCATAGACATTGATAAAAATGATATATACGTACGTTGTGCTTACGTAAGCGTGACATGATTTCATTTTAAGTGAAAGTTTCATGGCTGCTAAGGTAACTGTGTTGGGGAAAGGGGAAATTCTTCCTATGATCCCGTACATATTCATGATGCGCAATTTGGTGAAAGTTTAGGTATATAACTAATAAAATTCATACGTAATATATATATATATATATATATATATACGTGATGGCTTTACTGACAATAGTGTCAGTGCATAAAAATAGAACACCAATCATTCATAATATCTTTCGCCACTGCATTACCAGTGAGCCAATAATTTTGCATCTAGCTCCAAACGTACTGTACCATAGCCAGAAAAAACTTTGCTGGGGTGGAGGGCAAACCTAATTTTCACCGCAATCGAAAAGTTAGACGTTGCCTAGTTGGAAATATCTACGTACGCGTTGAGCTGGCCACTGCATATTACAATCTTTTACCTCCTATTTCGGGGGAATCCTTCCCGCCCCCCTTTCCTCCACTTTCCGTTTCCTAGCTACTTTGGGTATATGCGTATATAATGGGTATATACATGGGCGTATCCAGGGGGAGGGTTCGGGGGTTGAAACCCCCTCCTTTTGGGTTAACTTTTATGAATACTCCATTATAAAAAGCTCCAATTTTAGTCAAAACCCCCTCCTTTTCAAAATCCTGGATACGCCCCTAAGTATATACTATATACGTATGTACGTAATAACGATGCACCGGGGCCGGAGCCTGTGCGTTGAAATTGGGAGTCCAAATTGCACCTTTTCAAAAAATTTCTTAACAATTCTAATTGTGCAATAATTTCTGGTGTACAAACGTTACTATTATTGCTCTCTGTTGTAGTAGAATATAATACGTGTACGAGCTATACTTATTACCTAGTACTGGCTGACAAATGTGTATGTTAGATGAAAACTTTCACTCGTTCAGTCGAAATCGTCTATCTTCTTGTCTTCTTATATGACTACACAATATTATTCAGGTATTGCTATTTACTGTTTGTTTAGCTGTACATTGTGGCCCTGCTCTGGGCCTGTCACCGACGCGGCCTGGTCACCTCCGGGGTCATCTTTCTCAGTCTCCTGCTCTTTGTCATCTGTGGTGCTGTGGAGTTTAGATCAAAAATTTTGGACATTCAACGGGTTTGGTTGTTTTATTTTATTTTCTTTTCTTTTTTTCTGTTGAAATTGTTACGACGACATGGCGTGTAGATTACTTACTTTTGATTTTTGTGTAGATTTTTTGGATAGCATGTACGTAACGTGAAGATTATAGACAACCGAACAACTGCCACAAGCAGCATTCAATGAGTTTTTTCTAGATTTCTTACCCTTTTTGAAGTTTTGTTTTGTTGTTTTTTGTGATAATTTATTTTATTTGTTTCAGGGAGATTATGCCGGCAATGAATTCATCATTGTGTCGTATTTTGTGTACTATATTTTGCTGTGGGCAGAGCTGATACTGTGTGCCTTTGCAGATAAGCCCTCACCCTATTTAGATGTTGGCACAGAGGTACTTTTGTATGCTTTTGTACGTATTTCAATATTTTTTCTGAGGCGTTTCTCTCCTCCTGGTTATCAAAATTTTGTGGGGGAAGGGTTGGGTTAAAGAGTTTTTGGAGGGCTCGATTGTAATTGGCAAATTGAAATGGCTGTTTTCACTGAAAACTTTAAATGTATATATAGTGCTTGTTGCAAACATTAACAGACTTTTTTTCCATGCTCAAGTGAATGAGAACATCTCTGTGGCAGTGCTTTAAACATTCCGTCTCCAAAAAGTATGCCTTGTATAGCGGTTCGAAGGTCGTTAGCAAAAAATTCACTTTCTGAGGCTGTGCAGTGTGTTTGCCCTCCGTCCTAGTAAAAAATTTCTCTGGGCGCGGCGGGTCCCCTCAGGTTAGGGGGAGGAGTCGAAAATGTTGTCGAGAAATGCTTAAAAATAGCTATTTTTTGCTGTTGAGCTAAAATTTAACTATTTAAGCCTAAATTTAAGCTTAAAAGAGCAAAAAAATGCCTAAAAAGCTACAAAAACTCCGGCGATGCCGGAAAATTTTTTAAAAGTTTACTCTCAAAACCCTCTTTTTTTCGGGCACTTTTGGGTTCTGGGGGGGCAAATCTCTTGGTATCCTGGGGGGAGTGACCCCGGTCAGGGGGAACCGATTTCTGGGGGAGGGGGCTCCGCACCCCCTCCCCCTCCCTGTCGGGAAAAGTCTGCCCCGTTTTGCATTGTCCTGTGAATGCTTTTTTACTTTTTACTTTTATGCTTAACTTTGTTTTTCTTTTATTTTTTCAGAATCCTTGTCCTGAGAATAGGTCATCTTTCTTGAATCAGTTAACATTTTGGTGGCTCACAAAGTTAGTAGTCTCATATTTTTTCTGATTTTCCACGAGTGATGTTTTTTTCGTTTTGTTTTATTTTGTAGTGTTGGTATGAAGTACGTGTAGCTCCAAACTTTCGATGATGAGCATATTCGTTTGAAGACAAGCTTGAGCAATATTCTACCAAAATTATATCTATTGCTAGTGCCGTGATGACCAAGTGGCTAAGGTGTTCGACTTTGGCTCCGATAGTCCGAGGTTCGAATCCCCGCTGCCACAAAGCTTTCACAAATCCTCTTGAGCAAGGGACTAAGCACCGATCGGGTCGGCCTGGGCTCTAGCCAATCCAGCTATCCATCCTTAATTGGTCGATAAATGGGTTCCAATATTGTGGTAAGGTAACAGGAGTCCGTGTAGGGCGTAAACTTTTGAAAAGCTCTACGGCTGAGAATCCGGGGATGAGCACCGGCACCCCTTGTCCCTGAAGCAAGGATGGAGATATACTTCGGGGTCACTTTTGTTTTCCTTACCTTTCCTTATTGCTAGGGGATTTGCTGGCTATTGGCTCTTGGATAGACAGTTTTGTCTCTATTTTCTGCTTTATTTGTAAGCTGATCTTACTTTGGCGCACCGATATTCGCTTAGCTTAGCTCATTGTAACACTTTTTACGTTTGAAGACAAGCTTGAACAATATTCTACCAAAATTATATCTATTGCTAGTGCCGTGATGGCCAAGTGGCTAAGGTGTTCGACTTTGGCTCCGATAGTCCGAGGTTCGAATCCCCGCTGCCACAAAGCTTTCACAAATCCTCTTGAGCAAGGGACTAAGCACCGATCGGGTCGGCCTGGGCTCTAGCCAATCCAGCTATCCATCCTTAATTGGTCGATAAATGGGTTCCACTATTGTGGTAAGGTAACAGGAGTCCGTGTAGGGCGTAAAGTTTTGAAAGGCTCTACGGCTGAGAATCCGGGGATGAGCACCGGCACCCCTTGTCCCTGAAGCAAGGATGGAGATATACTTCGGGGTCACTTTTGTTTTCCTTACCTTTCCTTATCATAGGGGTCGCGGTAGCGACCCCTATAATATGAGTGAAAATGGTCGAATGACCGTGTAAAACAAGGCTGCGCAGATTATGTGCGCAAAAAATTGTACGTGTCGAGTTTAGTATGTTCCTGAAGTTTCATCCCGTACCACTTTCCGTTAAAAAGTTCTGCCAAAAATCGCTTACGAGAGTGATGTTTTTTTCCGGTTTCTCGCTTTTGATGTCTCATAAGGGGGTTTTGTAGCTTGAATAACTAAATAAATAAATTTTTGCCTATGAAAACCATATATATTCTTGGAGTACGCAACAAAAATAAGCCGATAGGCTAGTTTTTATGCCTCCCAGTGCCGGAAAAAATTTTTAGCTGGGGGCCAAAGTCGGCCAAAACGCTAAAATGTCCAAAAAGTATGCTTCAAAGGCGCCTTAATAAGTCAGATTGGGCTATATATGGGGCAATACTGACTATATGGTTAAACAGTACACATATCGGGGTCGTTCAAATGCTATATGATCTTCCGTCTTCGTGCGTAATTTTTCGGTACTGGCCGGCCAAAGTTGGTGAATTTTGGGTCGAACTTTGAACTTAATTTTTTCGCTTATTTTGCTACATGGGTGGCTCAAAGTTTGCATACAAAGGTTTTTTGGGACGGAGAATCGATTCCCGCTATCAGTTTTGCTGCCCGAATAACCCAAGTTGCTGGGCTGGTTCCACTTGACCGTCTGAGGGGTCATGTCGGTAACCGCTTCCCGGAGGTCCATAGTAGGCTTTACTTTGCCTCTCCAAACTTTGTCTATAGGGGTTTTCTGGTGCGCCCAGCTCATTCCCGGTGTCCGTTTTGCCGTCTGACACACCCATCTTGCTGTGCTGGTTCCACTTTGCCGTCTGGAGGGTCCGGTCGGTACCGACTTCCGGGAACACCATATAGGACTGTACAAGCCTGACAAAACATTGTCTATAGGGGTTTTCTGGTGCGCCCAGCTCATTCCTGGCATCCGTTTTGCCGTCTGACCCACCCATCTTGCTGTGCTGGTTCCACTTTGCCATCTGGAGGGTCAGGTCGGTGGGAGGTCATGGGGTCAAAAATGAAAATTTTCAAAAGTGGTCAAATTTGGTATCAAATGAAAGCGCTAAGCGATCTGAGCAACGTTTGTCATAGAACTGCATGCTCAAAGTGGCTGTGGAGTGCTGTGGTGGGGTGGGGTGGGGACTTATGGGTCTGTCACGTTTAACTCCGCGGGAAGTGCAGAAGGTTTCGTGAAAGTTGGACAAAAAGTCTCGAAAGTTTGTGATTTGTTTCAATATATGTCTCGAAAGTTTGTTGGACTATTGAAACTTTGTCTCGAAATCTCTTCAAACTTTCTCGAAAGTTTCGCAAGTTGTCACGAAATCTGTATGTAGTTTTTGACACTTGTCACGAAAGTTGTCCAACGTTTCCAGAAAATTTGTCAAATTCTCTCGAAAGTTTAGAAAGTTGTCTCGAAAGTGTTGTAAACTTTCCAGAAAGATACAAAGGTTGTCTCGAAAGCTTAACACATTATCTTAAAAATGAAAAACTTTCGAGACAATATCAATGTTTTCAAGAAAGTTTAAATGCTTTCGAGATATTCCCAGCCACCCTGCATCAATTTACTGCATTCCAAGTCTTTTGATATTTCTAAACTTTTTGTTAACATTCCGAAAGACTGAAAAGTTTCTCGAATTATATATAAATATGCTGAAAATGTAAAACATCTCTAGACATACGGAATATGGGCAATTGTAGGGTGTGGATATGACAGAAATTCGGGGGACACGGCGGATATTCATTTGAATATGGAGAGCTCAGTTTGAATTTCAAAGCTCTAATATTTCAGTCTTTCAATATTTCGAGACACTTGAACGGATCTCGAATTCTCTAAAGGTAAAGTCTCAAAATATGGAAAGTATAGCCAATTTTGCTGCCGGTTCTGGTGCAGGAGGTGCGACGTTGATATGGATAATGATGGACTCCTGATTCAAAATAGCATTTTTCATCTTTGAAGCTTCAAATAATTCGAATACTAAGTTGTCACCAAATGTTTCGAAAGTTGTTAAATTTAAATTGAAAATTGCCTCGAAAAAATTCAGAACTTTCTAGAAACATTTGTGCTAAATATCTAGTATAGTAACTGTAATCCAACCCTAAACTACTTTACAAATAATCCATCTAGTTAGAAGTTGCGTATAATTTTTGGCTTCCAGTGATGACTCATAAACAGCACCCAGTAGCTAACTAACTGTAATGTATTGTAAACTACTATCTTGTATTTTTGGTCTTCCAGTATAGTTACCCATGTGCCGTATGATGGGGGGTAGCCAAAAGTGGTGGGAAGGGGGCAGTCTACAGCTATTCCAATTGCAAAGACCCCTCCCTGTTTGGAGAGGGGGGTAGAGCAGAATATTACGGTAGTTTCAGCTTATTTTCAAAATGGGTCCCTCTTTGTTGGGGGGAGGGTAGCCAGACGAGGTACCCGTTTGATGGAAAATAGGGTTGCTGAAAGGGATCCCCTTTTGGTGGGTGGTATGCTATAGGGGTCCCCTTGTGGGGAGGTCGCCAACAACCAATTAAATTCTGCCAATCTTAGCCTGTCTTGGCGACCTCCCCCCAAACGTGGACCCTCTTCTGTTTACCACGCCTACCAAACGGGGAGCCCGTTTAGTTTTTGGATATCTCCCACTAAACGGGGATCTCTTTTGGGTACCCCCTACGAAGCGGGAAGGAGGTATGCTTGTCGACCCTCCCCCCCCCACCAAACGGGGGAACATTCGTGTATTATGGTCGAAGCACCGTACGCAATGCCAGGAAAAGAAGCCTTTTAGTGGCTCACTCTTCTTCTTAAATAAAATGCAATTATGCACTCTTGGTAAAAGACTTAATAGTTAATCCGGACAATTGTCCGGGAAATTGGAAATTTCTAATTTCAGGTAGATGTAGTGACGTTAGCTTAAGCTACCTATTCACTGTCCAGTCGGGGCGAGGAAGTGGGCAGCATCAAAGATGTGTGTCAGGCAGTGCGGAGCCACAACCCAACTGTCACGCTTGCACCCCCTGCTTACATCTGTTTGGAATGACCTCAGAATATCAGAGTGAAAATTTTCAAAAATGTGCAGTTTTTAAAAAATTGAAAAACCCATTGAAAAATCCGAAAATGTTTAATATAAACACACCAATTTGCCTTAATTTATTGGGAAGTTTTTAAAAAGGTCGACAGTTCGTAGGGTCGTGGGGTGTTCGGCTCCTCCTCTGAAAAAACTTGGTGTCGCTACTGGGAAATCAACACGCATCATGATAAAAGGGTAAACTGTGTGGGTAGGGTTTACTGTGTAAAATTGACCCTAGGCTCGATAATGTCTGTAAGCAAACGGAACTTTCCAAACAAATAAGATTGGTGGTATTTAGTATTCTGGACCAGGCCTGGATTTTAAGGTGAAAAGATATTTTTGCTTTTTGCCATTGTGCTTTCAGTGCGTAGTCGAAGCACCGGATTGACTGTTTATTGGTGGAAAAAGGGCGCCTAAGTGTACCATTTTGCTTCTACCAACGTTGAGCTATGTTTTATGGTTAAATCAGTGCAAGCCAGAATCCGTTTCGTGGGTCTACAGATGACCATTTTCGAGGAAGTCAGTTTATCCTAAATTGCTGCGAAGTGTTAAAGGACAAGCTTGTTTGCACTGAATCGAAGCACTCACATTTGCACATGTTATCTATGCCTAATAGCTGTAGTTTATTGCTTTGGCCATTTTGCTTTGGTTTAAGCTTGGCCATTTCGGAAAACTGTTATTTTTTGAACCTAGATTTCTTAAAAGCTACCTAATAATAGAGTCGTGTCGTTTTTGATAGGTTGAAAATCCACACTATTGCGGAGGAACCTTTTCTTCGCTTGGACAAGGTTAAAGCTGTTGAAATTTCCAAATTACGTGTGGCCGCGGGTTTTCTGAAGAGCTGTTGAGCAAAATCATAAAACATCCCTCGATCCAAGTGCCCTCTTTTTTAATAGCGGAAGACGAACTTAATCGTCTTTGCTACAAACAATTCACTGAAACGAACCAATTTTCTTTTATAACAGTTCAGCTACATATCTGAAGGGGTAATTCAGCAAATGCCAAAATTTATTTTTGGGATTAAAAGTGCCCATCTGTGAAAAATCAGTTTATTTCAGATTATTGCTAGACAACGCTCAAATATTTGTACTGAATAGAAGTTCCGTTACACTGCCCATTTTCCTTTATCAATCGACCTCATTACTCAAACCAAAAGTTGAATTGGAATTACGGGTTTGCGAATAATGGATAGCTAGGGATAGTTTCATACTTTGAAATATGTTGTTGAGATTTGACAAAACACTTGATTTTTTGAAGGAAATTCTTTAGTCCTTTTATATTCACTGGTAAGCATTAAACCTTATTAGATCTCATTATGACAGCGACACAAATTTGTCGATATAAAAATGCAAACTAACGCCTGTAAGATATAGATTACCCCGTTTTCTTAAAATTACTTTGAAACGCTTACTATTTTCCTGATCTTCTAGTTTTCTGCTTACTTTCGGAGGTTTCAGACGTTATTCTCATTTATCACATTTTTAATTATCACAAATTATTTCATGGATTAGCGAAACAGCACAACAGCATTTTGCATAAGACGTCCAGAACAGTTATAGTGTTGCTTCAGCAGCCCATTTTAGATTTATTTTTCAGTTTCAGTCGGTAACCTAATTAAATTTCAGTTTCAGCTTCAGTCGTATTCCAAAAACAATTTCAGTTTCACTTTCATTTTTATTTTAAGACGCGAAATAATCTAGTATGCTGTTTCTGTCCACGTTTAAGAATAGTTCCGTTTTAGTCCGAGTTAAAAACAGTTTGACATAAATTCATCAGCCAAAAACAAAAATTTCAGTTTCCACATATATTTGAAATTAAAAAGTGATGAAGCTGTTTAGGTTATGTTTAAAGGTAATTCAGCTTTAGTCAGACAGTGACAGGTGTCTGGTTACTTTTCCGTGTACTAAGTCCTCTGTTTTCGTTTTGCTACCTGACACATTCTTTCCACTTGGAGGCAAGTTTTAATGCTAGTAAATAAATAAACTGTGAAACTAGTCTAAACTAGAAGACTAATACGCCTGTCCTTAGTCTAGAATGTTACACAAAAGACTTAGGAAGTATATAGAGGTCAAACACAGCTGTCGCACCCCAAGAGCATATTCTTCTTGCAATTAATTGCACGCAACAAGAATAACTCTTAATTTGTTCTAATTCATTCCTATCTATTAGTACTTTTGATAAAGCTTTGACCTTTGCACAATATTTATTGCTAGGGTTTAAACAGATTAGCACATCAGTAATTACATCAGTAATGTCTGCATTCTGAAGTCATTGCTTCCCGTCTGTACCTCTGGACCTAGTCCAAGCGTAATAAACTGAGACTGCATTCCACACGAGAAGCAGTCTGAGTGTCTATGTGTTTGCGAAGGGAGCATCTCAAGTTAATAAACGAACAAAGAGGATTTGTGTTTAAAGTGTGCGCTTAATTAATTTCTGTTCGCAGCTTACACTTCTCCAACTAAACAATTAACTGATATCAGTTATCCTAGAACTTTGAAAGTAAAGCATTTTATTTCCAGATGCGAAAATGTTATATCCAAAGTTAAAGCTTATTTTCAAATTATGAAAGGAAGGACTGGAAATATGAGACAAATACGTTCGAAAAGTATCCACCAGTTTGCACGTCAGTGGTCAATATTTGATGATTTAACTACAACAACAACAACAACAATCTAGTTCTGCGATTCAGCCGAGAATTTAAAAATCATTAAAAATAGTGCTAATGTGAAAGTACAAAAGCTGAAAGGTAATAAAACCGAAATGAATAAGCTCAGCATCATCAGTGCTTGTGATAGCACAATGCAGCAGTTGATACACCACCAAGCACATACAAAATATCAGTTCTAACTGACACAACCGTTTTCAAGAAAATCAGAGTATGAATCTAAAACAACTTTAATTAAAATCTCTTAGTTCAGTGGTTTCAAAAGGTGAATTTTCGGTTTTTCCAAAATATATTGAGCTGTCTGACCAAAAATTGTAAAAAGCGAAATTGTTTTCTTTGTATCTCGAAACCGCTTAAGGATAGCTAACATAACCTGCATGATGAGATCATTTTTCTCATCAATTTTTTGAAATTTTCCATGCAACTTTAAAGGGTGCCGCATTTATATGTCCAGAAAGATTGACAACCGCCATAGCCATGAGCATTTCAGAAAAATGTTCCCTATGCCTGAAAACCGCACACACAGGTTTTAGATGTTTTCGGCTAAGAAATGCGAAAGTTATTCAATTTTTTCGAATTTCAAAATAATTTGATCTTTGCCGCTTTCCGACCTTGACTGACTATTAATCGCTTTCAGCTGATATATGTTGTTTTCAGAAGTTGAAAATTTTTAAATATACCATTTTTGGCCTCAAATTTCGACAAAATGAAGAGATGGAGAAAGTGAATAAAAATAGCATTAAATCTGAATTTTAAGCTGAGCTGAATTCAACGTTGTAAAGCTTTGGCTAGTTTACACGGTTGAGGCAAATTAATGCAGCACATCAAAAGTGAATTTTATGTTTTAAGACTTATCTTTCGAGACATTTATTTGAGACAAATTTGGTTTCTAGTAGTTCCGTTCTCGAGGCTTAGTGTAATCAGATTTGAGAAATGCCTCAAAAACTTTTCGAAAAGTTGCGAAGGTTGGATAATATTTCGAGACAAATTCCAACTGTCTGCAAACCTTCTGCATACATACACTGTGGATTTAATGTTGACATACCCACAAAAATCAATGTTTCGAGAAATATGTTTTTGATTATGCATGTTTCGAGTGCATCTGTACTTTTCTTATTCTTAATACCGATGTCTTGAAATATTCGAGAAGCCTCCAAATGCTCTAAACTGAAGTCTAGAAAAAGTTCTTGCAAAGTCTCAAAACATATTTTGAATCTCTCGAAATATTTTTGTAAAGACTCGAAACACTTTGATTTTGTCTCGAAATATTTTTTAAATGTCTCGAAACATTTTGACAAATTCTCGAAATTGTTTTGGAAATGTCTCGAAATATTTTGTAAAAGTCTCAAAACATTTTGCAAAAGACTCGAAAGTTGAAACGCTTCAAGAAAAAATGTCTCGAAAGTGTCATAAATATCTCGAAATATTTCGAGACAAATCACCAACTTTCACGAAACCTTCTGCACTTCCCGCGGAGTTAAACGTGACAGACCCATTAGGCGGTTTTCGGTCAAAAATGAAATTTTTCAAAAGTGGTCAAATTTGGTACCAAATGAAAGCCCTAAGCGAGCTGAGCAACTTTTGTCATAGAACTGCATGCTCAAAGTGGCTGTAGAGAGCTGTGGTGGGGTTGGGTGGGGACTTGGCGGTTTTCGGTCAAAAAAGAAATTTTTCAAAAGTGGTCAAATTTCGTATCAAATGAAAGCGCTAAGCGAGCTGAGCAATTTTTGTCATAGAACTGCATGCTCAAAGTGGCTGTAGAGTGCTGTGGTGGGGTGGATTGGGGACTTAGGCGATTTTCGGTCAAAAATGAAATTTTTCAAAAGTGGTCAAATTTGGTACCAAATGAAAGCCCTGAGCGAGCTGAGCAACTTTTGTCATAGAACTGCATGCTCAAAGTGGCTGTGGAGAGCTGTGGTGGGGTGGGGTGGGGACTTTGGCGGTTTTCGGTCAAACAAGAAATTTTTCAAAAGTGGTCAAATTTGGTATCAAATGAAAGCGCTAAGCGAGCTGAGCAACTTTTGTCATAGAACTGCATGCTCAAAGTGGCTGTAGAGTGCTGTGGTGGGATGGGGTGGGGACTTAGGCGATTTTTGGTCAAAAATGAAATTTTTCAAAAGTGGTAAAATTTGGTATATACCAAATGAAAGCCCTGAGCGAGCTGAGCAACATTTGTCATAGATCTGCATGCTCAAAGTGGTTGTGGAGTGCTGTGGTTGGCTTGCTTGCTACTGTTGAAAGATATATATCTTTACATACCTTCATGAGCATACATATATAAAATGATAGAAAACAAGAACAAAAAGTGCTCCTTCGTCGCATGTAAAATACATATGAGTCTTCGTATGCAGGTTGTACATAAGCAAAAACTAGCCTGTAAAATACATATGAGTTCCGTAGGGAGGTTGTAGATTAAGGAAAACAAGTTGCAACCGCTTAACATATGAGCCTGTCCTACAACGAGGCTCATATTGGCGTCACAGTGCATTCCACATTAAAGCTTCATTAAAGAACCTGAGCTTCATCCACATTACGGAAAAATGAATAGACGTCGTGGCCCAGAAGAAATGGACTGAAGTGAACTACGACTGCTCAAGCTGAACTGTACATGCAACCTGATGTTTCCTGAAACACTATGGCACACCTCTAATGCATTCTCGAAACACTTTCACATTATACACACGCAGAATGCGTTCCCATCCCACTTGGCTGTGAGTCAGAGCGCCTCATGGCGTACCGTATTGAGCATATGCACACTATAATGACTGATCAACATTATATATGAAGGATAATTTGTAATGAAAAGCTTTATGCAGTATGTATTTATATAAAAGTAAAATATATACTGCAAATTATTCGTATTATGACATATATACGCCAATATGAGCCTCGTTGTAGGACAGGCTCATATGTTAAGCGGTTGCAACTTGTTTTCCTTAATTTACAACCTCCCTACGGAACTCATATGTATTTTACAGGCTAGTTTTTGCTTATGTACAACCTGCCTACGAAGACTCATATGTATTTTACATGCGACGAAGGAGCACTTTTTGTTCTTGTTGCTAGGGGATTTGCTGGCTATTGGCTCTTGGATAGACAGTTTTGTCTCTATTTTCTGCTTTATTTGTAAGCTGATCTTACTTTGGCGCACCGATATCCGCTTAGCTTAGCTCATTGTAACACTTTTTACTTTTAATACGTATATTATGTTGTAAGAAATGTGTGGAATAAAGCAAAAATTAAAGTTCTTCAAAACTTGTACAATCTAAACATTAGCATAAAAATTAAAACTACAGATTGTTTTTGGAAAAATCTTGAGCCCACAAAATGGTTTGATGTTATGTGGTTTGATGTTATGTTGGTTTTTTGGTTTGGATTTTTGTGATTGACTTTTTGATTGATTGGTTGATTGATTTCAGTTTGGTAATTACGGGGTGGCGCCGACCCCTCCTAAATAAGGATCTCTTTTCACTGAACGAAGAGGACTCTTCGCGCTACCTGATACCGAAATGGGAAAAACGATGGAATACTGCTGTGGACAAATACATGCAGTACGTATGTCTGGCTCCCCCTCTTGTTTGTTTCTGCTTTTAGCTATGTATTCATATGTTTTAGTGAGCTATAGTTTTTCTTGGCAAAAATAAGTGAATGGGGGAGGGGGGATAAAGTGACCTAAAAAGTTGAAAATAGGATAAGATTGGCCTGTTGGATATTAGAATTGCTCAAAAATTTAGTCTTTTTTTAGTATCGAAATAGACAATTTTGTACCAAAGAATACTGGCGAAGCAGAAAATTTTTGGCTAATGTTGAAGCAACAGAACCAAACAATTGACGTTTTCTGGACACTGTTTGGTCAGTGGAGAAAGGAAGGCGCAAAACTGGGGGTTAGGGTGGGAAGGAACTCAAATCTCCCACGCCTCTTGTAAAAAAACCTCTCAGGCGAGATTGGAAAGATGCTGAGATGACCGTTTGGGCCGAGGAACCACGACAAGATCTCGAAAATGGAGAGTGGGTGGGACCTTTCTAAATGGTGTACAATGTTTCTCCACAAAAAAATTGACACCAACTTTATTTTTCTCTTATTTTTTCCTAAACTAACTATGGAGACTTCTCCCATGCCCCTTCCAGGATTAGACTGAAGTAATTTCGATAGAAATTGGACATAGGTGAAGGGAGGATGCATGCATTAAAGGAATTTTTTAATAAATGTATATTCTGGTTTTTTTGGTATTTTTCAGAAAAAAACAGTCCAATCTTGACAGCAGTGTTCAGTACGCCCCTGACGATGAGGAAGTGAAAATTGTGGACGGAAAGTTGGGTAGTAGCAGTGGGAAAAAGCAGACTCCTCTGCTGTCCTTTCGGGGCAGTCGAAAGCCGACGAAATCCGGGCCCGGCAAAAATCCGGGTTCGCCGGAAAAATCCGGCGCTCCTGCCCAGCCCTCGATTGTCTGGGCGCTGGTCAGCTGCTTTAAGACGATCATTTTTCCCGCCATTGCGCTGAAATTTGCGGCCGACATCATACAGTTTGTCAATCCGCAGGTGCTAAAGTGAGTCACTTTTTGCTGGTTTTATCATTTTTCTTTTTTTATTAATCATTTCTAGTTTGTAGTTAAACTGGGCTGATTCTAGGGAATTTTTCTTGGGGGGGGCCATAGAGGGGCGAGTCATTCTTAAGGGGGTGGGGGGGGGGGAAATTTGTCACAATTTTTCTAAAAGCATGCTAAAAATTGCACTGTTTTTATAGTAATCGCCAAAGAAGTTCGTTTTTAGTGCACAAATAGCGCTTAAACTGGCAAAAATCGACTAAAAATTTCCGGCGAGGCCGGAAATTTTTGAAAATTTGGACTTCTGAGCAATGTTTTCAGGGCAAAAGTTGGTACCAAAAGGGGCACCCACTTTTTAGGGGGGGACGATTTTTTGGAGGTGAAGGGTGTTTAATTCTGTTTTTTAGGCAAAAATAGGTGGGGGGGACGCCCCCCCACTATTGGGGGGGGAGGTCCAAAAGTTGGGGGGGGGGGGAATAAAGTCAGCTAAAAATGCCAAAAATACAGTATAAAAAGCCTGTTTTCTACATATACTGCTATAACCAAGCATAAAAGTGCACAAAAATTACGGTTTGGCACCAAAATAGACGATTTTCCACCAAAAAATTCCGGCGAAGCCGGAAAATTTTTGAAAATTTTGACCAAAAATCCTAAAAAATTTGGCAATTTCTGGGCACCTTAGGGTAAGTGGGGGGAAGCCCAAAAAAGTGGGGGGAACCCAGAAAGTGGGGGGGACGCGCCCCCCCCCCCCCAGTAAAATACCCCAGTCTATGGGGGGCCCCAACTCCCCCCCAACAAGATTAAGCACAGGCAAATAGTCTATTTTTCCTGCCCATCCTCCAAACAATGGTGGTTGTTTTGTACACAAGGACAGAAGTCCCTCCCCCTCCTCTCATTTCCAAAATTGTTCTGTGAGTGTACGACAATTGATGCAATACGTACGCTGAAAGTAAATAGCTGAGAAAGTAGTCTGATTTTTTGCCAGTAGGGTGTATCTAGCGAGGGGGGAGGGAGTCAAAGCCTTAGTATAAAATTGCTAAAAATGCTAAAAAACCATAAGAATAATCTGGTGAAGCTGAAAAGTCATTTTCAGAGCTTTACTCTCGAAATAGTATTTTAAAATGGACACTGTTGATTGCGTGGATGGGACCCAAATCTTGGGGATAGAGTTCAAGGGCAGGGGACAGGGAGGGATAGCAAAACTCCGGTTTTGCAAACTATTTTGCATTTTTATGTTTTCTCTGTTTTTTTGCCCTAATTGAATTCACTGTTTTTTCAGACTAATTATCAACTTTGTGCACAGCCCAGAAGACCCTCTATGGTATGGCCTTCTGTATACGGGTGTCCTATTTGCCAGTTCAGTGCTACACACTTTCCTGCTACATCAATATTTTCATAGGGTATTCAGATTTGGCATGAACGTTCGCACTGTCTTGGTGTCGGCAGTTTTCACTAAAGTAAGCGGATTTCCTTCAGATAAATGAATGTTTGTTTGGTTTAATGATTATTATTAATTGTTAATTTTAGTTTATTAATATTAATTTTGGTTGCTGATTAATTAAATTAATAATAATAAATTTAAGTTTCAATAATAAGAATAGTAGTTTTAATTAAATATTAATAAAAATGTATTTTTCAGTCTCTACGTCTGTCCAATGCAGCTCGTCGGGAGTCTACCGTGGGGGAAATTGTGAACCTCATGTCAGTGGACGTCCAGCGTTTTATGGACGTGTCAAACTATATCAATATGCTCTGGTCTTCACCGTTACAGGTATTATATAATTGTTCCTAAGCAGGCTTAGGTTTTAGCTTTTTAATATATAACACGCTTTTATGAACCTTTTCATTCCATCCCTTCCTCTGAGAAAAATGTCATTGGAACTTTGCTTGGAGGAGGGGGACTCGGAGGGCTCTTTTTTAAAAAAGAAAGTTTTTTAAAAACATGCTACAAAATAATACCCTATTTTCAGGGGCGTGTCCAATATTTTTAAAAAGGAGGCGGTTGTGGCAAGAGACTAATATACCGAAAAGGAGGGGGTTTGACAATACACTTTTTGTAATGCAGTTTTGATAAAGGTTTGCTTTTGACAATGCAAAACTGGCAAATGTTTTGCCTCCAAAACCCCCTCCCCTGGATATTTTTATATTATACGCAGAAAAATGTTTTTTTTGGGAATTTGGCCCGAAAGACTTTTCTCAGTTCAATATTTGGTACCAAAAATTGCACCCACTTTTTTGGTGAAGGGTGTTTTGCCCCTCATCCAGTTTTGAATAAACATTTTGAATTAGTATTGAAAATTTATTTGTTTCATAAATGAGATTAATATATAAAAATATAATAATACATATGTAAAGTAGATTGTATTTTGTATTTCAGATTATTCTTTCGGTGTATTTTCTCTATCAAGTGATTGGTCCCTCTGTATTTGCTGGTGTCGCTGTGATGGTACTCCTAATTCCATTCAACGGTGCCCTGGCTACACAGCAAAGGAAGCTACAGGCAAGTCGGAGGAGGGGGGCGTCTATTATGTGAAAATTTGATGCAGACGGCTGATTTTTGAAAATTTGAATTTTAAAAAGTGTAATATTATGGAAAGACCACAAGGCAAGATTGTTTTTAGTGTGCACTGGATAGATAGTGTAAAAACGTAGCTTAAAAATGTATATATTGAATGTTGACAGAGCTTAATTTAATTTGTGGGGAAGGACATAGGAACATGCTTTAATTTTTTCAATGTTTTTACTTCTTTTATTTTCTTATTACTATCATAATTTTCTTTCCAGGTAGCCCAAATGAAGATGAAGGATGACCGGATTAAGGTGGTGAATGAAACGTTGAATTCTATGAAGGTACGTACCAAGATTACAAAGCAATTACGTACGGTTGGTTGATACATCCTAGTAGATTTAGCACCGATAGCCATTGTTCATGTCAGCTGATTACAATTTACATCGAGAGAAAATGAAGGAAACGCGGGCTTGCAGTCGGTTCTACGAAGGATACAAGGCATTAATCATAAAGAAATAATGATAAACGCCTGTCTGCATGTCACTAAGGCTAAACTGATTGCTATTATTACACTTTGTGTGTTTTTCCATGTGTGCGTTTGTATTGTTTTGCTATTGCTTTTTTGTTGTTTGTAGGTGATCAAACTGTATGCCTGGGAGCCTTCGTTTGAGGAAAAGGTGTTCCAGATTCGGAAGAAAGAGTTGGCCGTCCTTCGGAAGGCTGCCTTTATCAGTGCCATTGTCACATTTACCTGGACCTGCGCACCATTTCTGGTATGTAGGAAAGCTGTCTAATTTTGGGCATAAACATTTTTGTGCTCCCGCCCACTCACCCTATGGTGCCTAGACATTGCCACAGTTTTAGGATTTTTGGTCAGAAATTTCAGAACATTTCCGGCTTCGCCGGAATTTTTTCTTGCAAAATCATCTATTTTGATACGAAAACTTAACCTTTTGATTTTGAATATTTTTTACCTTAGTTACATACAGCTGTATATGCACAAAAACAGGCTAATTTTACGGTATTTTATAAATACGCTGTCACTCAATGGGTGATTCAACTAAAGAAGATAGATAGATAGATACCATTTTTAGCCTATTTAATTGCCCTCTCCCCCCCTACGTTTTTTGCCTAAAAGTACCCCAGGTTGCTTTATTTGTTTGTTTGTTTGTTTGTTTGTTTATTCTTAGGTAGCGGCGGCTTCCTTTGCCTCCTTTGTCCTGGTGGATCCGGTCAATAACATTCTGACCCCGGAAGTTGCCTTTGTCTCCCTGTCCCTGTTCAACATACTCCGTTTCCCCATGACCATGTTGCCCATGATGATCACATTTTTGGTTCAGGTACATAGGCTGATTTGGGAGGGAGGGATTTTTTAAAAAATTTTTGAAAAATTATTTCTAAGAATGTACACAATAATGTCGCTACTTTTCATACATTTATATGTCTGGCCTCCTTTTCTCCCCTGGTCTGAGTTGGTAAGAAATAGTTTGGAGGCACTATAGTCTGATTTGTGATTTGGGAGTTGGTGGTGGGGGGGAGAGTAAGGAAGGTAGGGCGCCGTTTAAAATACATCACGGAAATGGGGTAAACGCGGGCCAGCAGGTAAACGCGATCCTCGAAGGATACAAGGCATTAATCATAAAGAAATAATGAAAAACGCCAGCCTGTGGTTGTCCTGGTAAACAGAGTGCATGTTGCACAGTGTTTTTTTGGCGGAATGAAGACATATATATATTTACTGTTTCAGGCTTCTGTGTCAAATAAACGATTGAAAAAGTTTCTCACTGCTGACGAGCTTAGTGCTGACACGGTCAAAGTGACTGAAAAATCAGGTATGAATGAAAATAGCATGATTTCTGTTTGGTTTTTACTACCAATACATACTGTATTCTGACATAAAAATGCCAATTTTAATTTTTGCTCTCTACTTGCATAATAATATCGTTTTTATCTGATTTGTTTTTTATTTCATTTTCATATTTTCGTATTTTTATTTTGTTTTCTGTTTTCTGTTTTTTTCCCAGAGTATCCCATTCAGATGGACAAGGCCAGTTTCTCCTGGGAACTGGGCAGTCCACCCACCATCCGCCAGATCTCCCTCAACATTGAGCCAGGCTCTCTGGTGGCTGTTGTGGGCACCGTTGGCTCCGGAAAGTCTAGCCTGATCAGCTCCGTTCTGGGCGAAATGGATCGTGAGGACGGTCGTGTTCTCAGGAAGGTATGTACCATCTCCTATGCTGCTCTACTCTACTCTACTCTAGCCTACCTGGGCTTGATTTTTTTATTGGGGGGGGGGTGGTCCAAAGGTTCGAGGGACAAGGAATTTCTTGGGGTGGGGGGACGCGGCGAAATGTTTTCTAAAAATGTGCTAAAAATTGTGTTATTTTTTCTGCATATGTACGTACATGTATATACACTGTAAAAGTTAATTTTTATCACACTAATAGGCAGATTTGGTGGTCAGAAAAGCAAAGATTGAGTAAAACTCTGCGACGATGAAGGCGGAAAAGTTTTGAAAATTTGGCCTTTTGAGCAAATTTTTCAGGGCAAAATTTTGTACCAAAGCAGGCAACCTCTGGTTTTTGAGGGGAATGAATTGGGGGTCGGTCATTGGGGGTGCCCCCCATGGTATTTTTTGCGCGTCAGGTGCTGCGTCATGGCGCTAATTTTTTTCGTGTGACGCAAGCGAAATTAGCCCTGACGCAAGCCTGGCGCAGCTGGATTTGAACTAGATGCAAAATTGTGCAAACTTGCTGAAAAATTGTGTTTCAAACGTGATAGTTCTAAAAATTTTCTGCTGGGGGCTGCGCCCCCAGACCCCCCCATGTCTGCCTTCTTACTTGTTGCTGAGTGCTAAGATGACTGACAAACTAATATTTTATTTAATCATTGAATATAAGGACGCATGTAGCAGCGGCAACAGCTTGCAAGTCTTGCACATGTAGCACTTAAAAATATTTTAATATACATTCAATATTGCAATAGCCGGCCATACTTAACTGGTCGCGAAAATGCTCTAAATTAATTCCTGGGAGAGTCTTAATTGCAGAAATTCTTCAACTTCTGGGGGGCTCCGCCCGCTTCTGGGGGTCTTGGTTCTTTCTCTAGATCTTAATGCTTCACACATTACAGTCGGCTTCAAAGATGCAAAATTTAAAAAACAGGTGGAAAATGTGTTTAATGCTGTGTAGTATTTATAGTTAAATAGTTAAATATATATTGGTTACACATTAAAATAATGTTTAAAATACTTATTAAATTGTTTAAAAATAAATTTTATTTTTGACGCAGTGACCCCAGTTCCTGACGCAATAAATTTTTTCCTGGCGCAAATCGTGAAACCAAAAAACCCTGGTGCTCCCCCCACTAGAATATGCCTAGCCCTACCGTACTCTACTCTATGTAAGCTGCTGGAATAGTTAGAAAAAAATGGCCTTTCCTATGTCAACCTGCAGGCTTTCGGAGTCTTTCGCATTATCTCCCCAGTTCTCTGAAGAACCAAAATTTGACGGATTGAGTTGAAATTTGGTAGGGGTAGGTTTTTGGACCTGCTGATTTCAAAAATGCAAAAAATTTTAAAATATTTTAGAAATTTTAAGATGTAAGATTGTAAGGGGGGACCAAGGGGGGAAACATTTTTGTTCATGATTTTGCTTAAAACTTGCATACAGGGTTGGGACACTGAGCACGAATCTGAAATGCGTTTTTCGATTCTGCTTTTCGTTAGCTTAATACTAGATGTAAACTTACCTTGAGCTAATGAAAACCTGTGTTGAAAAACGGATTTTAGATTCGTGTTCAGCCTCAGAAAATCCTTGTGCAAGTTTTCAGCAAAATCCTGGACAACAATTTTTTATCCCCTTGGTCCCTCCTTTACCAACTTAAATTTTAAGCTTTTGCATTTTTTGAAATCAGCAGGACCGAAAACCTATCCCTACCAAATTTCAACTCAATTCTTCAAATTTTGCTTATTCGTGCACGCGGGGGATAATGCGAAGATTCGCCTTGCGCCTGTTGTATATCGTTCAGTCGCGTGTAGGTCATAGATAGCCACTTAAACCATTCTTCTTCAGTATTTGTCTGCTTTTTTGGAGAATTCTGAAAAAATTTGCTTTTTTCCTCCCGCATATGTGTGTGTAGTGTGTACTATTGTACTATTTTTGTTCACAAGTTGTATATTAGCTGGCACCCTCATAACATACACGGCAGCATTCAGAAATTCTATGATTTGACACCTACATCTATCTAAAATTGTCGTTAAGTATATCTCTGGTATTTTTAGGATTTTGAGTGCCCCTCCCCCTTCCTAGGGGGGAGCACAAGGTACCTTAACGTTTAGCGAAACCTTAGCATTATCCCACCGCCCCCCCCCCGCCCCCCAACAATCCCAGTATCGTGTACATGACCTTGGTGTGTCTGGGGATAGAGTTCTTTGATTTGTTGTACTAAAATTATCTGGAAGCGCTAATGATGTTTTTTGTTTACCCCAATAGATCCTTCTGAAATTGAGACATTTCCTGAAGCCAGCATTCTAACGGCAGAACTGAAGCGCTTTTTATTTATGTTTAATGTTTTGTTTTTGTCAAAAGTAGACAATATATTCTCAGTGCAATCATTTCATCATCTCTGTAGTAGTCTGGGTTTGTCTGCTCAACACGACTTTTCCAGAAGACGCTCCTACGCTACCTTAAACGGCGGGCTTTGGCAGCTGTTAATTAGGGATCACCGTTTGAAACATATACTCTTGACTTCATTATTAGCGAATGAAAGACAGTTGCACACCATCCAGTGCTCGAAAAATCGAACGGTTGACTGGACTTGAACACCCGCGGGCACCGAACGACCACCAGAATAATACTGTGTGCTTTTTTTATTCGCGTTGTTTTAACGATCAGGGATGGATACCGAAAGAAACCCCAGTTTTTTCATTTTTGTTTTCCGCAGCCTTCGGAAAAAATTCCTTAAGTTTCTTCCTGCCAAATTGAATTTCTGGTGCTCCAGATGCCATTTGAAGCCCTTACAGCAATCGGAGAGAAATACTGGAAAAGTGGAAAAAATAGGTGAATACGTACCTGACAATAACTGGTGATTTTAGCGATAAGCTTTTCCGGAGAAAACACAATTCTGCTGTTTACGTGTTTAAGCTACCTATGCTTATAGTTCTCACGTACTACTCTGAATTGTGTCTGCTTGAAGCTTCAGTACGCACTGTGTTACGGCCTTTACTCTTGGTATTTTATTAAGAGTTTTTGGATTTTTTTTGGAAAGTTTTTATGGAAAGAGTGGAATGGTTCATTCGGCATCAACAAGAGTACATAATACATAAGAGTATGTAAAATTCCCAGTATTGAAGGCTAAATCTATCCTATGCACGCAGTTGCCTAGTCCCCTGCCTACGCAAATGGATCTCCGCTCGCCAATGTCTATTCTAATATGGGGGGCGGGTCAAGCTTACAATACTTTAGTTACGTGGACCAATTTGGGGAAACTGAGCGAGAGAGAAAGAGAGAGGCAATCCCTATATACGTATATGCTGAACACGTACTGTGACATTTTTCGAAGAAGGCGGCATATACCTGTAGTGTTCTGTTCGCCAAATTTTGATGGACTAGTGCGAAGTGATTCAGCGCTAATGATGTTTCTCTACTCCAATAGATCCTTCTGAAGACAGTTGTGACGTCCATGAAGCCAATTTTCATTTTGACTGAAGCGCTCTGTATTGTATTGTATATTTTTAAATTACGTAGTTTATTTTAATTTTTTAATAATCTTTCATCTCACTCTTTGAAATGTCCCAGTTGAAACTACTAATATTTACCGGATATACTTTGGTAGAATGGATTACAAGTTAGACTAGTATTCAATACTAATGAAACCGGTTGTTTTCACTGGTTTACAGGTTAACTCTACAGGAAAGTACTCGATACGCTGATAACGCAAACTGGGTATATAACGGCGACAGTGGCATAATTTTTGAAGACTGAATTTTTTTTGAATATTTTCTAATTTTCAGTCTTTCAACTACCCGTGGGTGATTTTTTTGTAAAGGCCGCTCCCTGCCGAAAATATTTTGGGAGCGGCCCCCTGCACCTGCCCCCTTTTCCATTAACAGGTCGCTCCAGTAAAATTTACAGGTTTTTTCTTGTAAGGAAATTCCTGTAATTTTTATTATTCGAGAGACCGGTCAAATATACAAAAGTAAGTTACTCCCCCCCCCACCTCCCCCCCTCTTCCCCCCCCTTCCTTTTCCTTCGGAACCTTCTTTACTTAAACTAATTTTGTCTCTCTTTTTAAGCTTCGCACGGCCCCCTGGAGACAGTGTTGGCCTGGTGCCAGCTAATTAGAGGTCTGGGAGGGGTAAAAATGTTACCATCGTAAAGTACTCGAGCAGTACTACAAGTACCACCATGCTTTTGGTTAAAATTCCGAACTTCGAAATTTCGCACTAGGCGGGAGTTACCGTGCGTTTGTTTTTTTTCTCGGTTAATAACCCTTTTCGGAAGTGCTTATGTCAGCGCAGTGTTGGAACGATATGGGCATTTTGGTCCTATACTACTATTATGTCTTGGTAGGCAGGGTCCTCCCATGCAACCTTTTTTTGGTCATTTTGGCACCTGGCCAATTTTGGCTCTGTGCCAAGGCCCCAAAGTCGGACTTCCGCTATTTTGGAAACTTCGGTTGTGATCGACTTTTTTTCACAGGCTAGCAGCTAGATCGGTTTGGTTTATTTTATTTGAATATTTCGGACTATGCGCGGAATGTAACGAGAGGGATTTTTTAATTTCGCTCTGTAGCTTTCAGGAGATGGGGCCAAACTTTGCATTTTTTCACCTGTTTTCACGAAAAGTTTCTAAGTCCCACTTTTACTAGAAATGGCCTAAAAGTCACTAAAAATGGCGTTTTTCGGCGTTGGGGTGGTACCCATATATAGTAAATCGGGGTCGCTGAAAACGATGAGCATACTGCTGAGGTCGGTGGATGTGACCCCTGACCCACAGCGCCCACCCACAGTGGGCCCGGTGTGGGTCAAAAATGAAAGTCTTCAAAAGTGGTCAAGTTTGGTATCAAATGAAAGCCCTTGGCGAGGCGATCAACTTTTGTCATTATGCCACCCCCAAAAAGTGGCCCCACCGACCTGTGGGTGGGTGCCTCACCCACTGTGGGTCCGGTGTGGGTCAAAAATGAAAGTCTTCAAAAGTGGTCAAGTTTGGTATCAAATGAAAGCACTTGGCGAGGCGATCAACTTTTGTCATTATGCCACCCACAAAAAGTGGCCCAACCGACCTGTGGGTGGGTGCCCCACCCACAGTGGGTCCGGTGTGGGTCAAAAATGAAAGTCTTCAAAAGTGGTCAAGTTTGGTGTCAAATGAAAGGCCTTGGTGAGGCGATCAACTTTTGTCATTATACCACCTACAGAAAGTGGCCCCAGCGGCCTGTGGGTGGGTGGCCTACCCACAGTGGGTCCGGTGTGGGTCAAAAATGAAAGTCTTAAAAAGTGGTCAAGTTTGGTGTCAAATGAAAGCCCTTGGCGAGGCGCTCAACTTTTGTCATTATACCACCTCCACAAAGTGGCCCCACCGACCTGTGGGTGGGTGCCCCACCCACAGTGGGTCCGGTGTGGGTCAAAAATGAAAGTCTTCAAAAATGGCCAAGTTTGGCATCAAATGAAAGCCCTTGGCGAGGCGATCAACTTTTGTCATTATGCCACCCACAAAAAGTGGCCCCACCGACCTGTGGGTGGGCGCCCCACCAACAGTGGGTCCGGTGTGGGTCAAAAATGAAAGTCTTCAAAAGTGGTCAAGTTTGGTGTCAAATGAAAGGCCTTGGTGAGGCGATCAACTTTTGTCATTATACCACCTACAGAAAGTGGCCCCAGCGGCCTGTGGGTGGGTGCCTCACCCACTGTGGATCCGGTGTGGGTCAAAAATGAAAGTCTTCAAAAGTGGTCAAGTTTGGTATCAAATGAAAGCCCTTGGCGAGGCGATCATGTTTTGTCATTATACCAGCCACAAAAAGTGGTTCCACCGACCTGTGGGTGGGTGGCCGGCGTGGGTCAAAAATTAAAGTCTTCAAAAGTAGTCATGTTTGGTAAAAAAAATGAAAGCCCATTTGCTCAAATTTGCCCTGCCTATTGCATTTTTCAAGCTCCTTATCTGCGTCAGCTCACTGCTGGAAAGGGAACCTTTAAAATGACAGAAGGACAAGTAATAAAAATGCTCCTCCGGAGCATGAAAAAGTAATATGGGTAGTTGTGAGGTTGTAAAATCAAGAGAGGACTAGTCTTAAAAATGCTTAATATGGGGCTAGGTTCAAAAAAAGAAGAGGACTAGGTTGTGGGCGAATTAATATGGGCACAGCTTCGCCGAGCAACCCATATTCGCGGGCTTTCACGCTTCGCCATGGCGATTGCCATATACAAAGCAATTAATGTCAGTCAATAATTACAGTTCCAGCAGTTATGCGTAAACTATATAGTATATAATTTGGTTGTGCTGGACTACGACAAGCAACTAGAAAGAACCAAAGCTATGATTGTAACGCTAACGGTTGAATAGAAATAGAAGATCGTCGGAGAGTGTCCTGATCCTGAAGTTATTGTTGAAATATATACTTTTCTTATAATTGGTTAAAACGCTCAGTAGATAAATATTAAGAGTTTATCGAAAGAAATGTTTGCTTCCACTAAAACTCATTTATCATAGTCTTATATTATTTACGTGCCATAACTAAATCTGAACACTGGTACGTATAAAAATATATAACTTTTTCAGTCCGCGAATATGGGTTGCTCGGCGAAGCTGTGCCCATATTAATTCGTCCACAACCTAGTCCTCTTCTTTTTTTGAACCTAGCCCCATATTAAGCATTTTTAAGACTAGTCCTCTCTTGATTTTACAACCTCACAACTACCCATATTACTTTTTCATGCTCCGGAGAAGCATTTTTATTACTTGTACGTTTACCTGTTATACGTTATATTATAGTGTTTACATTAAATGCCTCAGGTTTACATTCAGAGAAAATATTGTGGAAAAAGCTAGTTCTTCCGTTTTTATGGTTATTTCTCCGTTTTCTTCGATAAAATTGGTTTTTGTTTTTCTTGCAGAGGAATTCGTGAAAGAATTCCCAGATCGGAATGAAAAAAGTAGCTCTGGTTTGATTCTGTTTAAAACACATCATTATGCATCTAAAACGGACGGCTACGTTATCAACCGGCGATAGCTTACTTATTGTCACTCGGCTCGGGTGTGCTTCCCCCAATCGGCAACCTTTCCGACCTTCCAGCCTCAAGAGGAGCCTCTCCCCCACAAAGCCCAAGCTTCCTCCCCATAACCGAGAGGAATTGACAAATTTAACCGTTTTTACCCGTTTCAAAATATTGTCCTGCTTCACCAGATTAAAGATTATTTACATGTTTAGTTTGAGAAATCGCCTGAATCGTCCGTTTTATGTGGAAGAAATACTGAAAAACTCCTTTCTTTTTCCCTTCCGTTTTTTCCTCGCCCACCCCAAGTTTAGTCGTCTAGATGTCCACTACTCGGACCGAATAGCCAGGGTGACGGGCATTCGTGTGAATCACTCTTAGCTTTGGCTGATCTGCTACCTTATTTCCAATTTATCCTTGGATGAAATTAGAGATCCTATTTGATTTGCTTTTGCATACATCGAGCCTCTGTGTATTAAGGTAACTCTGTTCGCCTGCTGAATCGTCGTAAGCCAAACGGAAGCAATGTGGTAACAGCCAGAGGTGGTGCTCCACTGTCTTTGCCAAAAATCAGACGAAATCCTTTGATTGAGATTTTGGCCATCAATACCGGGTGCGTCTTGTTTTGTTCTTTTACCTTACGGATTCCTGCATTTAGTCTATGGCATTGTTGTGCTGCTAATATGATCCATTTGTTGTCAGTGTGGATGTTCAGAGATGACGCCTTCGCACTGAGCTCTCTTGGCTCAACCAGACAAA
>JASAND010009123.1:0-18964 GCA_030248195.1 Trissonchulus latispiculum | reverse complement strand
CCTGCCAAAAACAGAGTATGTGAGATATATTATTGCCCACCCTAAACGTTTTTTCTTTGATATGTTGGCTAACGTTGGGGGGGGGAGTAGCTCTCTCCGACGATGTCGTGCCAACCCGTTCGTAGCCAACCCCCCCCCTTAATCCCATTCCTTTAGGACATTGAAATTTTTAGAAAGCGTCACCTGAGATACCCACCGATATTCGAGATTGGAATGGATGAAGCGAACCGGAGAGTGTCACTTCAGCACCTGTCGAAACTAGCGAAAAGCGCCATTTCCAATCCTACAGCCAACGCCCAGAAGAGGACTCATCCAAATTCTAAGTTTTTATTATAACTGTTTAAATGCTACGGTAAATGTTAACAAATCGTCTGCCCTAAGCACGAAATTAAAAGTGGGCTGTCATCGACGTAGCACTTGGAAAGGTAACACAAAACTGTAAAACGAGAATTTTGACATAGATTTTTTGTTTAGCAATCGTTACGAAAGCAAACGCCTGTAACTTGGACAATGTTCACGATCTCAGCAAATACGCTATTTCAAGCGCTTCAGAAGCCATAACCGGATGGTGGTTGAGGCATAGACGGAAGTCCACAAGGATATGGCTGACCGCTACCCAATCCAGGTGGTGCGGTTGGACCAACAGGTGTTGTGGGGGCCGGTGGCCGTCGAGATCCACCTGCAACCACATTCAACTCCTTCTGCTTTTCTCTCCAATCACCAGTGATCGTCTTAGCTCTTCCAATACCGCAGAGGTAGAGTATCAGGAAAATTGCCAGAGTTAAGAAAATCACACCAGCCATCACGCTTACCACAATGATTGCTATCTTTTTATTGGCAGCTTTTTTAGCCTCAGCAGCATAGTCAGGGTCTTTGCATTCATAGCAGCCGAAAAATACTTTTTGACAGTTGCGGCAGCCTTGACGACGACATTCCTCTATTGTTATACCTCCAGCGCACGCCTGACACGTGTAGCAGTCTATCATGACATTTATGCACATGCTGGCATCGCATCCACCGTCCAAACACCCTTGTATTGAGCTGTATGTGCCGTGAAAATTACATTGGTTGCAATTGGATCGGTGGCAGTGAAGGAATATTAATAAGGATGAAAATACCGATGCTAACTTTATGCTGGTCATTGTTGTGACATTGAATGAGCGTTGGATCGCATCTGAGGTACTTAATAAGGAATTATTAAAGTTTTATACCAAAACTAATGATAACGTGATTGTATTATGATTTTGAACGGTACACTCTTGCTACATGCTTGATCTAGTAGCTGTAGATTAGAGATGAAACCGTGTCACCGTGTCTTCGAGTCAAGCATAAGAATCTAAGATTAAGCTAATTATTAAAAAATTGCACCTAACGTTGTCAAGTGGTCTGGACACGGAATTTCTAGGAAAGTTTTGCTGCTAATACATATCCACTTTTTGGGGTTTGTATCCTGCTTTTGACCATTTTAAGGCTGCAGTTGTATTATTGTGCGAATCTGTAGTGCAAGGTTGTCTGAATAATGGCTGCCAAATTTTGCTATAATAAAAATGGTCATTTAAAGATTATGAATTTTGGAATAAAATAGGCTTCAGTTAGGAAACGCTTTGAAGACATTGCTAAAAGCCTTATGCGCACGAATAAGAGCGAATTTTCAATTAATGGGGAACTTTCAATCTACTACGGACCAGCCATGGAACGAAAATGAAGATGAGCTTGAAGAACCTAAATGCTATAATATTCGTGTACTGTATGTGTACTGTATTTCTTGAGATTGCACGAGACATGAACCAATTTGGAAATGCGGATAACGGTTGATGCTTCAGTTCTAGATTCGTTCTGTTCAGTCTGGGGTTCACTCAACTCTTCCTGCAGAGTCACCGTGGTCTCATAAAGTGGGCAGTCCCGGGTCAACCCATAATTTAACAGAACATGTTTATATCTTTATAATTAAGCAAAAATAAATGCCTCTACTGTGGTTCCTATTCATTTTTCGTGACATTTTCGGATACCTTTAGACGAGCTTCCTTCAGAGATTGTCAGTTCTAATGCTTTCATCTTAATTCCATGCGAATTAACATTACTAGCAAAGCTTAAATTTCCATAATTAAATCCAGCACACCTTTCTCTTTCTAATTATCACAAAATAATTACCTGTTCTGTGGTTCGATTTTATTTTACACACCGATTTTTCAGACACACGTGATAGGTTTAATAGGTTTGTGCAAATAATAACTGTCCGGTTACCTAATTTCTACGGTTTTATTTGTCCGACAAAACGTCAGTTCAACCAAGAATACATAATAGCGTACAACGATGGCGTAAATGGGAAGGGCAGTTTGGCTGCATTTAGTAGCCGTATCCAGGAGGCGGTTGAGGCATATAGGGTGACGCTGGATAGCCAGGACTATAAGGTTGATTACCGATGTATCCAGGTGGCATGGCTGGACCAACAGGTGTTGTGGGAGCAGGTGGCGCACGAGGTCCACCTGCAACCACATTCAAATCTTTCTGCTTTTCTCTCCAGTCGTCTGTCATCGGTTTAGTTCTTCCAATACCACAGAGGTAGAGTATCAGGAAAATTGCCAAAACAAGAAAAATCAGACCACCCACCACGCTTACCACAATGATTACTATCTTTTTATTATTGGAGTTTTGTTTGGATTCTTCATGTTTCTGTCGACTGTCCGTAGTGTCAGTGATAGTTGGCTTTTTAGGGGGCTTTGGGGGGTCAGCGCACACTCTGCAACCAAAACGTTCCTTTTGACAGTTAATGCATCCTTGACGACGGCATTGCTCTATCGTTATGCCTTTAAAGCATGTTGAGCATACGTAGCATCCAAGCCTTTCTAAGCATATGCTCTTGTCGCATCCACTGTCCGAACACTCTTGCTTTGAGTAAAATTCGTTGAAAAAATGACAATCTTTCGTACTGCATATCTGAAAGCAAAAGGATAATGAAAACACAACCGCTAATTTTATACGATTCATTCCTGTGAAACAGTATCAGTACTGGATCACATCTGATGCATTGAGTAGTAGTATTAAGCATAAAATTATGATGATAATGTCATGATATTATAATTTTGAGCTTTAGACCCCTGATTTCATTACTGGAAACAGCTGCCGTTTTGAGGCTAAAAAGTTTGAAAACCCGGAATAATGAATGGGTACCTGCTGAAAGTCCGGCCAATCATCAACACTATTTGTGAGGACAGACGGTGACAGTTGTCGATGATGTGGAACCGATCCAGAACGTTTTGGGTGGACTGTAAGTCGTTGACCATCAAGAAATGGACGTGGCTGTTAAAAGTAATGACGGTTACACCTTTGGCCTTTTGATAAAAAATGTTCGGGACAACGTAAATACATTATATAAGACAGGTTCAATACATATATTTTGTGGTTTAGCTTCAATTCAGCTTCAAGATTAGTGTTTTGCGATTACTTATTCTTCCCGACAAGTAAATCTATAATAGCAAAGTTAGAATTGGTACAGCAGAATAGAATAGAACAGAGTTGAGTCGATGGAACAGACACCGCAAAATATAATATGATCGAGGATTCCTGACTCATCTCAGTACAGCTCCCCCACAAATGCTGTCGGAAGTCGGAACTACAAAACCAGTAGAGAAATAAAAAAGAAAATATACAGAATAGTAGACAAAAGAAAAAAGGGTGTCACTGCAGCACTTCCGACCCAATGAGTCCTGGCCTGAGGTGGGAATCCAACCCACAACCTTTAGGTCAATGTAGGCCAACGATGCAGGCTAATGCTCTACCGATTGAACCACCCAGGCACACTCGAACCAAGCCTAAGTTTGAATTCGTCCGAAAGGTGGTATACTCAATTGTTCCCCAAGTAGATCAATCCTATACTGCTCTAGACTGCAAAAGACCTGCCGGTAAAGATCAAGCAGTTGCGAGCTCCGCCTCTCAATTCCCCTTGGTGACGTCAGCTCCGGAAATACAGTTGTCGGCAATCATACGATTATTAAGTTGATTGCCTTGCAAACGAAAGATAAGCACCATTCTGGTGGTGTTTCACGTGAATACTATTCCGTCTGGAATCAAAGTCGGATACCTAATTTGCATATTACACGAAACTACCTAATTTGCATATCCCGGTACTATAAAAGCGCATGCCGAAGTCTCTGGGGTCAGTTGTTATTCTTGCATCATCAACGCCTCCACTAGGATTCCTGACATCACATTGGTGGCAGCGGTAAACGTAAGTCATTTTTACTTCTAGTATTTTGTAGCCTGTTAATGACCGACCGTCCAAGGGACCCCTCCACAGGTAGATTTATTTCCCATTCAGAGTTTCTTCAGAAACAGCTTTTAGAACTTGACATGAACTCGCAAAAGTGTTTGGTTACCCCTCCCACTTATTCTGGCACTGACGGAGAAGACATTGAAGAATTTTTTGACGGTTTTGATAGAGCGTCAGGTGCGAATGGATGGGATATGGCCGCAAAAGCTCGTATTTTGCCTGGGTTTTTGAAAGACAAAGCGGGTAATTTTTGGAGTTCACTTTCTGTCAAGCCAGAATCCTATGAGGAAATTAAGTCTACGCTAATCAGCGAGTTTAAGCCACCTACAGATGCTGAAACATCGTGGAATAAGTTGGCTTTTCGAGTTCAGGGTCCCTCGGAATCGGTCGGTGATTTTCAGGCTGCATTAGAGAAATTGGTACGAAGGGCTTTTCCAGTAGCTCAATCTGCAGACCGTCAGGAAATACTACGACGGCATTTCATGCATCAGCTTAGGCCTACGCTACGTCAGATCCTGTTCATTCAAAACCCGAGTACCTATAAGGAAGCTGTTGATTTGGCGCGGCGGTTGGAAAGTCGGGAGTCATTGTTGCCTAATCTGTCCTCAGCAGAGGGCGAAGGCGCAGTGACTGTCGATAAGTCATCTGCCCCAGCCACTTCAGCAGGTGTCAATGCTTCAACCGTACAACCTGGAACAGACCTGACGAAGCGTATGTCGGAGCTGGAGGAGTCGGTTAAGTCAATGAGGGGGCTGCTGGAAGGTCTAACCTCAAAGCTCACAGGAGAGCCCGGTACGGCAAGGTCTGGTGCACAGCGGCAGTCTGGTTGTTATAACTGTGGTAGTCAACACCATTTTGTTCGTAATTGTCCGTCGGCGCGAAATGAAAATTACAGAAGTAGAGGAAGAAGTAGGTATAATAGAAACGGTAGAAGAGGTAACTATAATAACAACCAGGGAAACGAGAATTAGCTATCCAAACGGGGGAAAGGGTAGCTAGAGGTTTTAAAACAGACCCCCATGCTGGATGCTTCGTTCACTCAGGCAGTAAACGGAAGCGTCCATCGAAAGAGGGCCGTCGTGGACTGTCTGAGTGGACGTCGAATTCACATGGAGGGAACTGTGCTACTTGCAGTGCGAATTTGTGTCCACCAGAAATGGAGGGTCAGTCCACTGCATCTAGCGAGTTTTGTGCGACTGGATTTAATCAGGAGGTGTTCGACGAGCCTGGTACTAGCTATGCAACGCTAAAATTATTTTATATGCAATGCATGATAGAGAAGACTAGTGCTTTAGCGTTACTAGACTCAGCCGCCCAAGTTAGTGTGGTAAGTGAGGAATTTTTCAATTCTTTGCGCACGAACCGAAGCAACGTAAAATTGCAGAAGGATAGGCTGAAGATAAGGTGTTTTGGTGGTCAAGAAATGATGCCTAAAGGTAAGTGTGTATTGGAAGTATGGATTGGTAAGCAGAAAGTGAAGCAAATATTTTATGTAGTACGTGGAGCAAGCCATCCTTGTCTTTTAGGAAGTGACTTCCTTTCAAAGGTAACCATTAACTTTGTTGATCGAGTACTGTTTTATGAACAAGAGCAAGTCCCTATTATTGAAGATGTGTCGGTGTTCGGCAGCACTGTCAATCTGGCGGAGACTTGTCATATCCCAGCTCGAAGTGTGAAATTCCTAAAAGGTGAGTTAGCAAAACCTTTGGATGGTGGCTTGTTTGAACCAGCTGTTTTGAAGGATGCTTCCAATGGTCAAGATGCAGTCAACATGGTGTTTGCAGCAAGATCTCTTGTGGATACCACAAATGGATGTATCTCAGTGGCAGTGATGAATCTTGGTTCAAACGAGGTGAAGATGTTCAAAGGTACAACCTTGGGAACTTTATATAGTGACGTGCAGATTATGACTACACTATCGGGTACTTCACAACCGTCTGAACATGTGGCAGAAGTTTTGGCTACGGAATTTAGAAACAGCAATGCAGAAAAGTCACTGCCACATGGAGTTAATCTCACTGATGATCATCTAAGTGAAGATCAATCTACTTCATTGCGGTCACTATTGGTAGAGTACTCTGACCTTTTTGCTGCATCTTTCAAGGATCTAGGAAGATCTGGTTTAGTGACAGCGGAACTGGACACTCAGCAACATGCTCCAATTCACCAGCCACCTTATCGGATACCTCATGCGAAAAAGCAGTATGTGGAAGAGTTCATCAATGAACTTCTGGATGCAGACATGATACGACCGAGTCATAGCCCCTGGGCTGCTCCTATACTGCTGGTAAGGAAGAAAGATGGAACTGATAGGGTATGTGTCGATTATAGGAAGCTTAATGCTATTATCAAGAAGGACACTTATCCGCTACCTAGAATAGACGATACCATTGATTTGCTTGGAGGTGCTTGCTATTTTTCTACGCTAGATTTGTTTTCGGGATATTACCAACAGGAGCTCAAAGAAGAATCGAAAGAGAAAGCAGCATTTATTACACCGAAAGGATTGTACGAGTGGAACGTCATGCCTATGGGACTGTCCAATGCTCCTGCCGCATTCCAGAGACTGATGTCTGTGGTGTTTTCTGGTCTGCAATGGGAGATATGCCTAATCTACTTGGACGACATCATTGTCTTTGGTCGAACATTTGATGAGCACTTGGATCGTCTCAGGCAAGTATTCCAGCGATTGAGAGAGTCCAATTTGAAACTGAAAGGTAAGAAGTGTCTGTTTGCTCATGAAGAAGTTCCGTATTTGGGCTACGTCATATCCAAGGAGGGTGTGAAACCAGACCCTGGCAAAACAAAGGCTATCGACGAATTTCCAAAGCCCAGAAACGTAAAAGATCTAAAGTCTTTCCTGGGTTTAGTTTCTTATTACAGAAAGTTCGTGAAGAGTCTAGCAGACATTGCAGCACCACTATATCGATTACAAAAGAAGAATGTGGCATTTCACTGGACAGATGAATGCGAGGAAGCTTTCCTAAAGTTGAAGCAAAGTTTGGTAAGTGCACCGATTCTGGGGATGCCTGATTTTTCGAAACCTTTTGTCCTCTATACAGATGCTAGTAATTTTGGATTGGGTGCAGTTTTGGCTCAAATTATTGATGGTCAGGAAATCACCATAGCTTATGCTAGTCGTTCGCTGAATAAATCCGAACGTGTGTACGCAACCATTCACAAAGAAGCTTTGGCGTTGTATTGGGGAGTCAGGTATTTCCGTCCTTACTTGTATGGAAATCAGGTCACGGTTATAACAGACCACAAGCCTTTGCAATGGTTGAACACAATTAAGGATCCTACGGAGAAACTGGCACGATGGAGGTTGGAACTGGCTGAATATGCCATCACGGAGGTCAAGCATCGATCGGGATTATCAAACGGAAATGCTGACGCTTTGTCTCGACCACCGCTTGCTCAGGTAACAGCTGTAGTAGCACAATTAAACTTGGACAAAGTTAAAGACGAGCAACAGAAGGACCAATTTTGTAAACTGATCTTTCGGAAAAAGGCAGGAGATGATGTCGCCCTTCAACCAGGATGCAGCGCAAGTAAGTTTGTAGTCCGTGACGGATTGCTTTATTTCCGTTCACGTAGGAAGCGAACATTACGGCTGGTCATTCCACTGGAAATGAAGGTAACGATACTGGAACAAATTCACGATGCTCCGTTATCGGCACATCTGGGTTTTCAAAAGACTCTTGGAAAGATCACGCCTCGCTACTACTGGCCGAACCTAGCAGAAGATGTACGATCTTATGTCAAAAGCTGCGTAAAATGCCAAGAAAGGAAACAGTCTCCAAAGAGCAGACCTGCTTTGGAACCAATTCCTGTGTCTGGACCATTTGAAATGATGGGCGTCGATGTGTTGGGGCCTTTCCCAAAGACGAAACGGAAGAACAGGTATTTATTAGTTTTTGTCGACTACTTTACTAAGTGGCCGGAAGCTTTTGCTGTTAGTTCAGTTGAAGCTGACGTTGTTGCTAGAAAATTTGTTGAAGAAATTGTAGTTCGACATGGGTGTCCTAGTGTACTGCTTTCGGATCAGGGTACAAACTTTACCTCGCGGTTAGTCAAAGACGTCAATAAAATTTTAAATTGTGAAAAAAGGCAAACGACTCCCTACCATCCTCAGTGTGACGGTCTTACCGAAAGATTCCACCGTACCTTAATCAGTATGTTATCTATGTACGTTTCAGAGAACAGAAAAGACTGGGACCAGTATTTGGACTTTTCCCTTTTCGCATATCGAACTAGTGTAAATGCAACTACTGGATTTTCACCCTTTGAATTAGTATACGGTAGAGAGCCGAAGTTGCCTTTAGACGTATCTTTACGCAAGGAGGAAAGAAAGTACTCTGATCCAGCAGACTACAGACACCACTTGGTGAAAGGACTGAAATGTGTTTTCGCCAAGGTAAGGTCTAACATCAGCGATGCTCAGCGTAAACAAAAAGAACACTATGACCAACATGCGGCAGAGGTAAATTTTGACGTTGGACAACAGGTGATGCTCAAAATAGTGCCTAAGGATCGAAAGCTTTTGCCCAGATTTAAAGGTCCTTATAGAATTTTGAGGAAGACATCCCCTGTTAATTTTGTTCTTATTGACGATAAGACAGGTGAGGTAACTAAAACTGTTCATGCGAAGAATTTGAAGCAGTTTCACAGTCGAAATTAAGTTAGTGCCCAATAGGATAGGAATAAATGTTTGGATGTCTGTGGGAGTGAATGCTTTATATGTGAATGAATGATTGGAGGTATACCTTAGGATCCATGGTATGCCGTGTATGATGCGATGTTCTGATTGTGTATGAAAGTTGAGTTGAATGTGTTGAAAAGTGAGTTTGTCCAATTCTAGATAGGACTCTATCCTTGGGTATGAAACATATTTTGGACTGTTAGATGAATAGGTCTTGGTTGATTTTCCAACGTTGGTCAAATTTTGACATAAGAGGTATGTGAAAGCGGTTAAAAATGCTAACAATGCAGGTACTGAGTTCTCAGTGGTGTTTTCATGCAGAAGCCCTGGCAAAGAAGAAGAAATTGGAATGTGGAAGATAAAGAAGAATCTTAGATGCTGGCTAAGTTCACGAATGGTCAATTATTGGCGGAAAGGTAGGATTTCTCTGAAATGATAAGTAAGTTGGAATTCTAACTTTTTGTTAGTGTTGACTGTTTGTAATTTGTGTCAGTATATGATTTGAAGGCAAGTGTCCATCATTGGGATGGGCCGGTCGACGCTTGGTTCTTAAAATTTGAAATTTTGTATTTTTTGTATTGGTTTTACATGTGTGTCCAGTTTTGGTCCCATGAGTTTGTTGTTGTGTGTGTCCGCTAAAGTGGGCCCGTGTTGGAGAAGTACTTTTGATTAGGATTTGGGTTTGGTATTTGTCGTCTGGAATGTGCTTTTGTAAAAATTCTGGCACATGTCCTAAGTTTAGGGCTGGCCTTCGATTGTCAGCCCTCAAAACATGAGGACTTGACAATCGTGACCGTTACAATAGTTTTTGAAATTTATGGAAAATTTATTGAAATGTGTATATTTGGTATTTCTTGGTGCTTATGTCCTCTCTTAGAGGGCTGGCCATTGTTTTGATTTTGTGACCGTATTTTCCTGTGCTACTTTTGTCTTGTACAAATTTTTCAATGCCTTAAAAATTTTGCTGATCCCATCTCTGACCCATTTCTCACTACTATTTTTATTACTTCCAGTAAAATTAAAAATTGAAAAACATGTCCTAGCTCAATTTTATAGAACCTAGCTCAGTTGTTGCCGGCCAGTAGAGCTATCTCAGCAACCTCAGAGAAATTTCTATGCCCGTCCTAGAAAACGGCGTTGGGCAGCTCAATCGGAATCCCTAGAGGTGAACAACATACTTGTGAAATTCTTCGTCGGGTCTTCTTCGCGGTTTTCTCCATCGAGATTTCTCCATTGATATCTTCATCGAAATCTCCACTGATTGGCAGGAACAGTCAGGCTTCCTTCTTCTGACTGTTCCTTCTTCTTTGGTCCAGGATGTCTTCTTTCTTCATGATGACGTCTGGCGTAAGGAGGGTCTCCAAGACCGAAACTCCTTTGCCACTCCAGCGATCCTTTAGCCTGGATGATTTGGTCTGCCAAACTTGCTTTGGGACCAGACTTTCTAAGAAAGCCTGGGCACCTGACACAAGCTTGACAGCCAGTAGGCTGCTGGAGTCAGTTAGTTGAATCAGGAATGAAATGAAACTTATGTAAGTGTACGAATTTTGTCCTTTTATACTGTGAGTTTTCGTAGATAGTAGTTCTATTATGCAAATTAGTTAAGCGAGATTGAAGAAATATAAAAAAATTTTTACCGTAACCTGGATTCGATCACCCAATCTTGGGATTCGGAGTCCAGAGCCTTGACAGCTAAGCTAACCGGTCATGAAAGAAAATCTGGTAACGATTATTATGCAAGAAAATTCGGCATTAGACTGTAAATTTGTTAACATTATCTTATGCTAATTCATTGTAGGAACTAACTGTGGTCAGTAAAAAGCAAAGGTCATTAAACTTGGAAGAAGCCATTTATTTTCCATTGGACAACATCGCAAGAAAATGAAGTGATGGAAGCAAGAAGAAACCTATACAAACATTTGACAGAACAATCTGTTTTGTTTGTTTTGCATTATCATTCATTAGTCTTCGATGGGGAGAGTATTTCACTTGTTTGCAAATACTATTTTGGTTTCGGAAAATCAAAGGGGAGAGATCGATTTCTGGGAAGGACTTTTGTACCGTCTGTGTCCACTTTCGGTGGGTCAACGGGAGAATCGCAAACGTCTGCGTCCACTGTCAGTGGGCCAACGAGAGCAAACCTCGGTGTCCTCTGACGGAGGGTCCAGGTAATTTTGATTTTTGAGTGTGTGATGGGCCCTCACTTTTCTCAGGTCATTCTTTGGTTCCGCGATGATAAGTGTATTTGGATTGTGCGATCTCTCCAGGAAGAAAAGGTTATTGAATTGAAAAAATGTGACTATTTCAAGACTTAGTTTCTGTTTTTGCTTGTTTGATTTTATTTATAACCAGATGTGGCATTTTTGCTATCATAATGTTGGATTGAGATTTTGTTTCTTGCTGACAATGTTATTTGTTTGTTATTGTTTATTATTTGTTTGTTATTCATTTATTGCTAATAAAATTAGCAATGGCCGCAGAGACTTCCGCGCAATGGAGGGTCCAATCTAAAGGGGGAGGAGTGTAATGTGTTTCACGTGAATACTATTCCGTCTGGAATCAAAGTCGGATACCTAATTCGCATATTACACGAAACTACCTAATTTGTATATCCCGGTACTATAAAAGCGCATGCCGAAGTCTTCTTGCGGGTTATTATACCTCCATTAGGATTCCTGACATCACAACGCTGAAGTGTGCTCAGACTATTTGGATACTAAAATTTTGTCTTAGTCATTTGAGCTCCATAGCGCATAGAATAACCCGCCCGAGTGCGATTCAGAGATTCGAACTCGCCATACCCACTTCTATTTCCATGCTAAATTTTAACTAAATTTATCAACCAAGATCTGGTGGGCAGCAGAGTTCAATGAAACTATTATTGACAATATTACAGACCGTCATGCAAACATGCACACAACGTTAGGTAATGAGAAATACATTTGTTCGACCAGCACAAAACACTGGCACAATAATCGTAAGCTGAAATTCGTCTAGCAATCTCAAACTCAGTATACATTTGTAAGTTTAGTCTTCAGCGGTTGTATCAGGGCGACGGTTAAGGCATAGCCGGAGGAGAACTAGACGGATAAGGTTGTCCCCCGACCTCTCCAGGTGTTATGTAAGGAGTAACAGGTGTTGTTGTGGGTGGTGGAGGTCCAGGACCACCTGTAACCATATTCATGTAGGCCTCTCTTTCTCTCCAGTCAAAAGTCGTCCTCTTGCTTCTTCCAATACCACAAAAGTAGAGTATCAGAAAAATAGCGATAGTCAGAAAAATCACACCACCTAGTGAGCCTACCACACCGATTGCTATCTTTTTATTGTATGCCTTTATGATGCCTTTATCATTTTCAGTTTTCACAGTTGTTTCAGCATTGGGTTTTAGGTTTTCGGTTGGTACTGTGGACGTTGCTGTTGTTGTGGAAGGTGATGTTGTAGTCGGCTCTATGCACCGAAAGCACTCATAATTATTGTAAAAATCCCACCGTTCACACTTTGTGCAATTTTGACGATAGCATTGCTCTTTTGATAGACCTTCAGAGCATGGAATACACTCGAAGCAAGTGGACATATAGTCAATTTGTTTCATACATCGACTTTCGTCGCATCCTGTGTCTATGCAGTTCTGCCTTGAATGGCAGACAGAATGCAATGCGCATTTGTGAATGTAAAACAATAATAGAACAACAGATGCAATTAAATAGTTCATTCTTGCAAAACAGGTTGATCGAGCACTGGATTGCATCTGCAGTAGTTCCAGATGACGCATTCCAACGCAAGATAAGTATTCGTGGAACGTAATCAGTGAAAGCGTTTCATGGCAGGTACATAGTCAGAATAAGTGAGATAGTTACTGGCAGTTTTCGAGGGAGTGCTGATTGCAGAGAGGTTAATCTGCGTTGGAGTTGTTGATTAAGATAGCGGTTATTGATGATGGTGATGATGATTATCATTCGACCAGTCCACCCAAACGTCAAAGTGGGTAGCTGGAGACAACCAACATAACTAAATTTGATGGAAACGTTTTTGTACAAACAATATTTAACACTTTTATCTTAAGCACGACGGAACTAAGCTAAGGAACTGGAGAAGGAAAAGTGAGAATAGGAAAAAACTTCACAATCGCCGGTGCCCGACAAACAAAGCAAAAACAATTTGAATAGCAGAAGATTCAGAAAACCTCTGAACACCAGTGCTAGTGGCATGACTCAACTTTGGTTTTAACCTGTAGCATGTATGTTGGCATCTAATTATAAATTAAAGTTATAATGGAAAAATGACAAATCTTGATCAGACCCGGCTGCGTGTCTGTCAGTGCAAGATCTGTAACCAACAAATTAAGGGGGGGGGGGTGCTGCAAAAACTGGCTTGCCCCAACTGTGCCCGATTGGGCTACCTTTTTCGCACCGATATAGATCATGGGTGTTGTCACAAAAATATCCGCAACTTTATTGAAACAGACACCATAATTTTTATTACTTTTTCTAACCACTCTCCGAAAGCCAAACAACTACTAAATAGACATTATGATACATTTTACAATCAATGTACGGCCATGATGTTAGCTATTATCGACATACATCATCCTAACAGCCCGGAGGTGAGCACAGTCGTGGGAATATGCGCAGCGGCTCATCAAAATTCAGTCAAAATATTTGCAAAAATTGAATGTTTTCTAAAGGTGCCTTCATAGGCGCGAACGCAAGCGTACGCGCGTCGACGCGCGCCTACGCGCGTCTACAAGCGTCAATATCATTTTGCGCGCATGAACGCGCGTCGACGTGCGCGTAAACTGGCATGCTACAAATAGGCGCGTTGACACGCGTCGACGCTTTCAGTGGTATCATAGCGCCAGGGCATGATGTCACGTTTGGAGGCGTCGACGTGCGTCAACGCGCGTCGACGCCTCCAAATGTAACATGGTAGTGTAGCGCGTTGACGCGCTTCGACGCGCATCTACGCACGTCGACGTGCGTCGGCGCGCGTCTAGAGGCGACTGGGACTATGAAATCACCATAAGTTCTGTGTAAACAGTCTGGCTTTCGAGTTAGCTATGTTTCTCTTGGGTAGAATTTATGGCTTCCAAAATTAGCTATGCAAAAAGCTATATTTCGTACAGTAAGCAAATTAGATTTGCACTATAAAATATAATAAATGGTAATAATAAATAATAATAAATTGAAAATATAGTTAATGATTAATAAATCGAAAATATAATCTAGCTATATCAATTAAAGGAAGGTAATTGGTTAAAGTTGAGGTTTTAATTAATTAGTTTTTGTTGTTGGTTCATGTCTTAGCTACGACAGTACCTAAATGGATTATTGTTGTTTTTGCTAATTGTATACTTAATTAATTTAATTATTTAAATATACCTACCTAATAGCAGTCTATCATATTGTGTCCCCACTGGGACAGGTCTATAATTGTTTTTCCAAAAACGGGAAATTAAGGTGCATTTATTTTTCTGCTATTTCTGCTATTTGCTGTTATTTCTCCTTTTTCCTAACAATTGGGGAAAGGGATTAGTTTAATTGCCCTTTCCCCGTTAGTGTAAACACTTGAGATCCCACCAAAAGTCACGTTATGATTACTTGCAAGTTTGACCCAATCAGAATCATTTAGTGCGCGCCCTGTTTGCGCAAAGGAAATTTCGGCCAATCAGAAAAATGATTGCTGAAATTACCGTGATTAACAGGTAGACCGACTTACTACCTCAGTCTTACCTGTTCTTCCGACTTGTACGGCCGCTTTTTGGCCTCCTCTCTCCCTTCCCCGTTTTTCTCAAATATAGAGCGTTAGCGTTACTGTGTCCAAAATTCCCTCATTTCCCTTGGCCTTGGAGGAGCTAGTGCCCTCTGGGGTTTATAGTTTTAGGGGGGTTAGGAATATATCTCACCTTAGGTCTCTTTCCCCAATTTTTCTCTTTTCTTATACTAGTTTTTAAGCGATCTCTCTCCTTTTCTGGGAATCGCTTCTGAGATATTAATAGGACCCAGAGTTCCTCTATCAAAATATTCCCTTTGGAATTACTCGTTAATCTAATTATTTGATTATTGCTGTAAATGATTCTGATGTTTGTAATATCCTTGTGATATTACCTGGGTCGCGTGGTTTCCGAAGGAAATTCGCTGAGAAGCTTGGACTTTTGGGAACCCTCCCAAAAGTCCCAAATTTCACGTTCAAATTCAAGTTTCCGCAATTTTAAAACACAGAATGCACTATCAAACTTTCACCACACCTTCTAAATTTCTCAAACTTTCAATTCAGCTTCCTAGGGATGATTTCCTGGACCCAGGAAATATCAAACGGTTAAGACCTTTTAACTAAGGTTTTAACCCATTTGATTCAGGTTCTAACCATTGCCTGCCCGTGATTTCCTGCTACCTACCTGGGTCCTGTTACCTTGCGCTGCTCCCTTTGGGTCCCGCTGCCCTTCCTGTCGTGGATTCTTGCGGCTCAGTCCCAGGATTCGGCTGGCCCTGATCCTTAGGACCCTTGCCTGGAATTGATCTCGGAGCCATGTGATTTGTCGGTGTGAGGAACCCTGCCGTTCCCCTGCTGCTCTGATCAATTCAGTGGATTCCCTGCTCTCCTGGCCATCCAGAACTTGAAGCTGATTCCTGCTCTCTCTCTCGCCCTCTCCCGATCTCTCAGGATCTTCTTCCTGGATGGTAAAGGTGTTTTGAAACAGTAGAACTTTCTACTTTCTCAGACTTTAACAGGGAAAAACGACGGTCTGCCAGGGCTGGATAGCGTGCACAAGACCTGCCATCATTCAGGGTGATTTGTCCGACACTCCTAGCCAGTTCACTATTTGTTTCGGGTGATTTATCGGACACCCATTTGACTCAGCTGACTTGGATTCTTGCCGTCAACTGCTATCCTCCTGGTTGAGGCTTGCTCCCTTAATCCACAGACGACTGCTGCTTGTTCTCAAACTTCCGCGGCCTCTCAGCCCTAAGAGCCTATTTCAAGGCTGCCAAAATTTAGGATTGTGGGTTCGGAGTTGGGACCATTCCGAAGACGATCTTTTCTGACATTATCTAACTATTTTTATTCTATTAAAAATTATGTTTCCTTTTTCCGTAAAATTGTCTGTCTTCTGTAAATCGTGCCTCTGAGGGTACAAAACTATCTTGACTGAAATTCCTGGGGAAGTCTAGAAGACCGTTTAGCCTTTAAAAACTGCGTTTCAGCCTTCGGCCGCTTCCTTAGGCAGGAAGTAAGATATTAGCTTCTTTCTGTCTGCCGAGTGGGCAGTTGGAACTAACTAACTATTTTATCTAGAGCCCTGGGAAGCGTGGAAATCTGTGCGATATTGACTGTTTTATAACTTTGAACATCATATAGGACACAGCTCGCATATAGGCAGACCCCCTCGATTCTTAGGTTCGGTATACAGAATATAGTGATTATATAGACTAGAGACTGCATCATATTCTGCGATACATTATTAATTCATTCGAAATTTTGTATGCATCATGTTAACTTAAACTTAACTTACTGATAAATTTGGGTTTATGAAAGACTGCTGATTAGAAAATATAACTTAACCTTCTCTCTTCTCTCTCTGGCAATAGTACGGGCCCTGAATAATTTGTAAGAGTGTGAATTGAATTGTTTTGCTTGTTTCTTTGTCTGTCTTTGAATTTGTCGTGACTATTTTTCACTGTTACATTTGTGTTTCTATCTTAATCACTTGCAATTGATTATCCATATCTCTTTCATCATTTCTCATAAATTCTACCTGTGTCTTTTCTAAATTTCTTCGACCAGGCTGCTTGATTCGACGGATGTAAGAGTTGCCTTGACATCTCGTGTTCACCTGGCTGTAGTGTTTCATAGTACCTCTCAGTCTCAGCTACAGTAACCCATAAGTTTAAGATAATCTTTGGTGGACTCTTTTGACCTTTTCACTACATATTATTATGGCCATTACTGTCTCGATATAAATTCGAAAATAAACATATCGATCGATTTTGCTCAAACAGCTAGAAAAACTAAAGCGAAGAGTAGCATATCACAACATCCGTCGAAACCTAGACAAAAGCGTCAGCCCAGAGCCAGTCTGACTTGCTCCAAACAGCGAATTCTCACCTATTTCAAACCGCAGGCACTAAGATACTGATCGAAAACAGGAGCAGCGTACACAGCAAATACCTGGTTGAGTTTGTGCGTGATTGAGACTTTTTATGAATTATTGATTAATTTGTGGATCAAATAGGTATTTAATTTTGCAGAAGGAGTCATTTTATTAAGGACACTTCAGTAGTATAGGAGAGATGAAATGGGACCGGTTTGTACAGGTGTGCTGGAGTCAAATGGGAGCTAATTAATCATACAGGTAAGGTCATTAATCATGGAGGCAGATGTTCTCAAGGTCATTGTTGGCCAATTTTCTTAGCTTGGATTTAAGCTTGTTTGTAACAGTGTATTAAAATTTGTAATAGTGTTATTGGACTATATTGCCTACGTATTTAACTTTAAGTTTGCTAGACTATAGTTAGATTACCTGCCTAATTAGTGTTCATTAATTAATGGTCTAATTAAGTAAATATGAAGTATATAACATTTTCAAACTTTTTTTCAACTTTTTTATTTACGTGACTGTTTGCCAATAGATTCTTAATTATCTATCTCAGCATCGTATAGACCAAAAATATTATTGCAAAATTTTCTTCCCTTATCAACTAAAATTTTCCACTTCTTCCCTTAACAACTATAATTTTCTTTTCCTGCATTTCCTTATATATGACATCTGGACCTTTGTATTAACCTTGAAACGGAAGACATGTACCAAACACTTAAAGAAGACAAGATTGTTAGTTACGTACTTCAGAATATACTGATGTTAGATGCCTGCTAGTGTTAGCATATCTTTAGCATACTGAGGACTCAAACCTGTCACTACTTTTCACCCTGCTAGCTGCCTGATAGTGTTAGCATATCTTTAGCATACTGAGGACTCAAACCTGTCAAAAATTTTTCTCCCTGCTTGTTTAAAATTTTCTCCCTGCTAGCAGCCTTCTAGTGTTAGCATATCTTCAACACACTGAGCAATTAAACCTGTCAAAAAATTCTCTACCTGCTTGTTTAAAATTTTCTTCCCTTGCTAGCTGCCTTCTGGTGTTAGCATATCTTTAGCATACTGAGGACTCAAACCTGTCACAACTTTTCTTTCCCTGCTAGCTGCCTTCTAGTGTTAGCATATCTTTAGCATACTGAGGACTCAAACCTGTCAAAAGTCTTTCTCCCTGCTTGCTTAAAATTTTCTTCCCTGTAAGCTGTCTTGATTGCACCTGTCTCAATGAAATTAAAGACGTAAACAAGGAAAGGGGTAGAAACATTGGTTTAAAATTTTATGTCTCCAATTACGTAATATTGACAACACTTATCACACTAATTTTGGTGTTAACGTAAAGAGCAAACCGTGAACCAACTTCGGTCACCTGTTGGTAATTATTTGTTGACTAATTAGTTAGTAATAATTGGTTAAAGTTGACTATGGCTGAAAATGGGTGATTTTAATTTTATGTCTCCAATTACGTAAGATTGGGGAAACTTTATGTGATAAGTTTTATGTCAACGTAAAGAGCAAACTGTGAACTAACTTCGGTCAACTAATTTTGTTTAGTAGTTAGCTAATTAGTTAGTAATAATTTATTAAAGTTAACTATGGCTGAAAATGGGTGATTATAATTTTATGTCTACGTAAGATTGTTGACACATGTTGGGTTAATTATGGTGCCTGTGTAATAAAGTAATAATGAACTAACTTCGGTCACCTGTTGATAATTATAGGTTAACTAATTAGTTAATAATAATTAAAGTTGACTATGAAAATTTATGTGTAATGACAACAATTACGTGAAACTGGGAATAGGCTAAAAGTTAAAAGAAAAAGAGTATACAACATTTGTTCAATAATTAACTAGTAAATGAACAAGGCAATACAAAATTGATATATGTGTACAGTCTATTTTATG
>JASAND010009122.1:0-25159 GCA_030248195.1 Trissonchulus latispiculum | reverse complement strand
AGCCACACCTATGGTTGATACATATTATATAGTTCATAGGTGTACCACCTGTTTGGGTTGGGGGCATAGGTGTGGCTGGCGAAAAAAGTGGGGGGGGGGTTCAGAAAAAAGTAGGTAGGGGGTTTGGCGAAAAAAGGGGGAGGGAGGGTCGCGAAAAGTCGATTTGGGGGAGGGGTAAGAAAAAATTTCGAGGGGGGGGTCGCGAAAAATCGGTTTTTCGTTAAAAAATTTTCTCAATTTACAGCTATTTTTAACGATTTTTAGCTTAATTAAGCGAATTCTAGCAATTTTTCGCTAATTTTTGGAAAAATTTCAAATTTTTAGCTAAAAATTTCCAAAAAATTTTTAAAAATTTAGGTAGGGCTTTGAAAATTTTTAGGGGGAGGGGTCTGAAGTCAAATTTAGCATTTTTCTCTTGTTTGGACCGGTTTTGCTCGGCAGTGGCGGATCCAGGGGGGGCCCGGGGGCCCGGGGGCCCCCCTTTGCGATTTGGGCCCCCTCCTTTGACATTCCGGGCCCCCCCCCCCCTAGAAAAATTTTTCAGCTGTTTATATATGCACATTTTGAGTAAAAATACGCATAATTTTAATTAATTTCACAAATTTTTTAAAAAATTTCGCCTGCGGCGCACTTATATATACTTCTGTGCTGCTTTGTTACGTATATAACGTAGTTCTGTGTCAGAACTTCTGTCTCTTAAAGTGTCGTCTATTTTGTTTCCTTTCCTGTTTTGTAAGTATATAAATGGGAAATGCAGGATTGATAATTGGCAGCTTCTGAGAAGTTGTTCTAAGAATAAATTGAAATGAAAAATTATGAAAAGCATCCAATTCCAGTTTTGGTTTTCCACTGATCGATTATACAACTCAATAACTCATCTCATCTTAAGTCTTAGCTAATCTTTTATTCTTTTTGGGCTGTTGGATTGCTGAATTTTCCACGGCTTCAAAAAAAAAATTCTTCAACTTCTGGGGGGCTCAATTCTTGTTGGCTTCAGATCTAGGGGGGTTCGGGGGCCCCACGCTGCGATTTGGGCCCCCTCCTTTGACATTCCGGGCCCCCCCCTGAAAAATTTTTTCAGCTGTTTATAATGCATATTTCGAGTGAAAATTAAGCATAATTTTTAATAGAATTCACAAATTGATAAAAAAAATTTCGCCTGCGGCCTGCTTAACTTCTGTGCTGCTTTATTACATTGCCAGTTCTGTGACAGAACTTGTCTATTAAGTGTCTTCTATTTCGTTTCCTTTCCTGTTTTGTAAGTATATATATATATAATTAATTGTACTCAACACCTTCTGTTTATTTTATGACTATATACCGGCTTATATATATTTTACAAATTTTATTTCAACTTTCGTAACATATATATATATATATATATATATATATATATATATATATATATATATATATATATATATATATTTATATATATATATATAAATGGGCAATGTAAGATTGATAATTGGCAGCTTCTGAAAGTGCTCTAGAATAAATCGTGGAAGGGAAAAATTCTGAAAAGCATCCAATTCCCGTTTTGGTTTTCCACTGATCGATTATACAACTCAATACTCTTTTTAATAATCTTTTTAAACATTTGAATTGCTAAATTTTCCACGATTTCAAAAAAATTCTTCCACCCTCAACTTCTGGGGGCTCTGCCCCAGACCCCCTCGTTTCTGTGCATTATTTTTTGTTGTCCTTGCTGAACTTGTCCTCTTTTATTGCCACCATTCCTTGTATATACTTATACTATTTCACTTCGTAAGTTACTATTACATGTACATCTCCATTTTATTTATTTAATCTTTTCAAAGTTTGCATGACGGATTTTTTTCCAATTTCAAAAAATTCTTCAACTTCTGGGGGGCTCTGCCCCCAGACCCCGTTTGCTTCTTGTGTATATAAATTCTCCATGCTTTGCTTCACTCACGGATATACTATATATAGTTGTTTTCCAATTGGCAAGTGAACTAACCTTTCCATACGCACATTTACTTGTGAAAATATTTTGATCCTGGAAAAAGCAAATTTTTACCCCCCCCCCCGGAAAAATTTGTTACCCCCACCCCGAAAAATTGCAGCGGCCCCCCTTTTCAAAATCCGGATCCGCTAATGTTGCTCGGACACTTTTGCCCTGTTCAGGGACTGCACCAAAATACATTTGCGCGTAATGGTAAAAAAGGCGCGCTATAGTATTGCATGAAATTACTGTTTTTGGATCTCATATAGGTCTACTGGTCAACTTTTCTAGCACCTTCAGACTATTGTGTCTACAAGCCGGAAAAATTTTTTTCAAAATTTACCCTCAAAACCCCTATTTTCCGGGCACTTTAGAGTTCTGGGAGGAAGGCCCCAATTCATTGGGAGACCGATTTTTTTGGGAAGCCCCCCCTGCCCCCTCCTGTAGGAAAAAGTTTTTATGTGTGTTTTTCTGAGAAAAAGTGCTCGAAAACAGTAAAAAACACAAAACCGCTTTTATGTTAACAACTGTATATATACGTAACCAGTGGCGTAGATGCCAAAAATTTTCAAGGGGGCGGTTTGGATCGAAATCTGGGAGGGGGGGGGGTAAAATGTTTTTGCTGAACAATTGCATGAACACTATGTATATACGTACAAAATTTTTATAAGGTCCTTAGCTTAAATCTATTGTAGCCGAAAGCGGCATGCTAAAACCCAAAACAGGGGGGGCGGGGGGGAGGAGGCTGCCCCCAGAAGTTGAGCAAATTTTTCGATTTTGCCGTCAAAACGCCTACGTATTTGTCTACGTATTGAAACATTAAATTATTTGCATTGTATATTATCAATTCCAAAACTAACTTTTGTAGTTTAATTTGCAATTATATTTTCCGCTTCTGTGGTCTCGTACGAAAACTCAGATTGAAGCTCCATTATGAACAGGGTATTCCAAACAGCACATTTCCAGTATCCACATTTACATAAGGGAATCATGTTTGCAATAATGCAGTTAAAAAATACAAAGCTGGCAAGTAAAGCAAACTAGTGAAGGTTTAATTATACATACGTATATAGTATGCTAATAATGAAGTCGCGCCGAGCCGAAGGAGCGAAAATTTTTCAGTGAAGTGTATACAAATGCACTAATTTTGGGGCATTTTAGTACAATTTCTTTGTGTTTATGATAAATTTAAATGCCCACGCTTAGCGCGGGCTTAAAAGTTTTCTTCTGGTCAATTTTTTTCAGGGAGGCAAAACCATTGCGGGGGGGGCACCCCCCCCCGGCCCCCGTATCTAGGCTAGTGTATATAACGAAAGTGGAATTTTACCATGTGTTTACAATGAATTTACCATAAACTTGTTTTAACTAATCAATGAAAACATCATCTACAACGTTTTTACCACGTTTTTATAGTGATTTTACAATAAACTAATTTCAGCCAATCAGTGAAGACTTAACTTACAACGTTTTTACAACGCTTTTTCCACGTTAAAAAAGCACTGTAGATTCATTGTAAATAGTATACTGAATTGGAAAGTTGTTAAAACGTTGTAAAATCGTTGTAAAAACGTTGAAATAACGTAGTAAATGCATAGTAAATATTTTACACCGATTTTAATGCGATTGAAAAATCATTATGGAATCGTTTAAAAGCCACTATAATTTTGCTGTAAAAACATTGTATTTTCGTAATAAAGTCGTAGTAGATTCGGATATAATTGTAAAACTATTGTAAAAAAAATCGTATAAAGTCATTAAAACTCCATGGTAAAGCTGTTGTAAATTCGTCGTACCTAGCGGATTGAACAATCAAGATAAAATCATTGTAAATTGCCGGCCTAGTAAAGAGAGGATTTTACAACGAAACTACAATATATTTTCAATGATTTTTTAATGGAAAAGTTCCCTTGTGTATATACACGTTTATAACGGTTTTATGGACTTCTCAATATTGACCTTATTCTGGACTCAGAAAATATATTTGGAATCAGTTTTCGAGTTTAAAACACTGTCTAATGTCAAAAATTACTTAATGCTTTCATGTTTTTCGCCATTAGCAATGGCTGGAAAATGCTATTTTGGCATAAAAAATGAAAAAAACATTTTGGGGAGGTTTGGGGGAGGGGTCGTGGGGGGTTTGGGGGTCTAAAATGGGGGGGCCCACCAAATTTCGGGGAGGGGGACCCCACCATAAATCCCCGTTACAACTCTGCAGTCCCATCCCATCCTATGCCACTTCGTCATTCCCCCCAACTCAGAACCCAGATGTCCATAAAGCCTGACAAAAGTTCAAGAATTTTGTAAATTTGAACTGCAAATCTAAACTACTATCAAAAAAGGTGATTTAGATATATAATAATCTCGCTTCTTGCCTAAATGATTTAAACAAAAAGAAATTGAAGAATTCAAAAATAAATCGTTGCTAGAGATCCAATCCAGCACTTAATTCAACCTAACTTTTTAGACTCGAACCTGCTTAGTTTAACCGAGCGAATAAGAGCTGTTAGACCGACAGAGCCACCGCCGTCAAATTAGCGCCACCTAAATTTTTTGCCAAAATAACCCCAATTCGAATTTCTCTGTTTATAATAACATATAATGGCATTGTAATACATAGAATAATATGAATCTAATATAAATTAATTAATATTAAACTTCGAATGTCTGTAAAGAAGATTCATTGTAGGTATAGCTGTCACAAGGCTCAAATCCCTATTTTAGCAGACCCAAACTTCACACGTGGCCGTGTCATGTGGTGGACGTCGGAGAGGAATTAAGGCTATATTGACCCGAAATTTCAAAAACAGAGGATATACTGAAAGATATACGAGTTTTTGATCTGCAAAATCTAGATTATTATAGCGACTACAACGTTTTAGCTTTTAAACGTCAACATTGATGTGAAAAAGCGCCGGTTGTGAACTGGGTGCACCCCCAAGAAATCGGGATCCCCTTCAACACGGGGTTTTACTGGAACCTCAGAGCAGGCCCCTTTATCGTGCTTGGGGTATTCCTAGTACTACCACTATCCCGCTTCCAACTTGGGGGAGGGTAAGAAATAAGTCAAATAGTTAAGACATGACCGGAACAGTAAGCAGGGTCCAGTCCAGCCCGCTCTCCTCCCAGTTGAGCCAGGCGGAGGGTTGGACCCTAACTAGTGTTTGGGGCCGGCCGACCACCGTACATCCCACCGGTTGGGACATACATTGGCAATTAAAATTTCCAACACAACATTATCCTGCTGCAGCTAGGGTTGTGCTAAATACGAAAAAAGGGGGGCCGGGGCCGGGCCGAGGACAGGGCCGCTTCATTTGGGGGACCGGGCCCCCCACCGGCCCCCCGCGGCACCACCCAATGCCAGAAAAATTTTCCTTATCAATATAATGACTTGAAAATAGTGATTTCTTGCATAGTTTATCCTACGTCGCAAGTTTGCGTTATTTTCTTGGCTCTGGAAAAATAAATGATTCCAATATATTGTTTTCACACTACATATCCAGGTTAACAAATCCTGCCAGTGCAGTGGTACATGAACTAGATTAGAGTAGAAAGAAATTATAGAAGTCAGAATAAACAAACTGGAATGTACTCCTGCCGGAGTAGTTTTGTCACAATGCTAAGATCTCACCCAAGCTAACTTTTCACAGAAAGGATCGTTAGTTTGCCAATTTCGTTATTTTCAATTGCAATGATATTGTTTTAGTATAAAATAATGAGGTGATTAAGCTAATTATTGCTACGAGCTAACACAGAATTAATAAGGAAATTTTAAAAATATGCGAAACCTATCATGTTGCATAATATTATTCGAAAGCTGTTGACGTAGTGGATTCAGTGGTAAAGGAACTAAGCCGATCAATTGAATAGCTAATAGCTATTACGGAAAAATACTTTTTCCGCTAAACCATCGGCCAGCTTAGTTAATTGTATTAATTTGTACACCATTAAATTCGCCTCGTCAAGAGCTTTCGAATGATATACAGCACGATGGGTTTTTCTTAAAATATGGCAACTTTCCATGTTAACTTCTAGTGTTGAGTAACAGCTATAAATATAATTAGCATAATTACTACATTATCTTGTATCAAAGTAGTCGTCTTTGCATGTGCAATCCATTGCAATTTAAAATTATGAGATTGGGTAAATAGCTAGCTTTTTCTGTGCAAGGATCGCAAAGAGGGGCGGGAAAGGTTCGGTCTTCGGGGCATAGCTTCAGGGTTTTTTATTTCGTTGCCGACCTTTAGGCCAAATGGCCTCGACGACCAAATCTCTTTAGGCCATCTCATAAAAAAATTAATAGGCCATCTAGTCTTACTAGTTTTTATGTTGTGCGCAGTTGTTAGCATTATTGTGACGAAATCAAAACTTGAACGGTTATAAGTAAATGCAAATAGAGAACGTAACTGTGCAATCCAGAAGTTAGCAAGTAAAACGTATTTTTAAGAAATGTGTAATGAACTGAGTGAGATTAGAATCGAAAAACTTGACCAATTTGATTTGATTTCGAAAGTGGGGTCGCTTAGGTTGAAAGTTCGCTTACACGGAAGGTTAGCGCGTTTGCCTAGGTAAACAAACTTATGTACTAGATTCCCGAAAGGTGATTTGCCAAAATCGGGGATCTCTACAGCTAACCTGATAGGGGTACTATTGTGAGTTCGTTTAGGTAAGAGGGGTTCGGCTCTATCCAATCGCACCTGGAATATGGATAGGAAGGTTCTGACGCAACAGGTCAAAACTAAGATCAGACTGTTAGTCTTCAATTCTGAATTCAGATCTGATTTAGATCTGAACAATTTACCTTTCTTTACTTCTGGGGAGATCTCACCTGGATCTCCTTTCAGCAGCTGAAATGTAGACTCCGATTTGCACGCAACAAAGTTAATTTATTATCGAAGATTGATATGATTACAATTAAAGGGACAGAATGGTTTCAAGGCAATTATTAACAGCAAAGAGAATTACAATATTCACAGGATTACAGGTTACTCAATTTACCAGAGTTGCCAGCCCTTGGTTGGGAAGGGTTATTTTAAGGGACGAGAAGTTACCAAAATATAACTTAACTAAATTAAAGTCTGACCGGTTAATAACTAATTTGAGACTAATTATTAGTCCTCTTCTTCAGGTATTATTACTGGGCACGTTAGGTGTGTTGCGTGACGTGTTTAAACTCAATTATACTCTCTCTATTAGTCTTTTACAGAGAAATTACAACACAGATTCAATATAACAGATAATTTAACTAAGATTAATAGGGTGTCGGCTTTAGACAATTCCTGTCTATGGAGTTGGGTGATCCCGTCAGGTTACACCTGCAACCTCACGAGTGGTTAGGGAAGTTTGGATAGTAAACAATAAAGGGGTCGGACCAGGCGGGGTGGTACCGGGAGATGGCTTCAATTATAATTATTAGATGAAATTAAATAACTAAATTTAAGGATGGCTTCGTTGGGTTTTCCTTCGATGATTTCTTCAGATCAATTCTATCTGCGGCCTAAGCCATATACAACAGGGGAGCCTGTGCTCCCAGACAGCTAGTGATCAGGGTAAAAGTGCAATACATTTTTTTAGTAGGTTCTTAAAATGACTTCGAAACGCAAAACAGTTCAATGACAGTGGCAGGCAAGGATCGGTTTAGTTTTCCCAAATTGACCAGGTTCACGGAGGCTATTGTCTCTGCCCTAGACTACAATCTATATAGGATTCCAATTCCCAAGTACCTTCGTAAATTCGAACTGTCTTCGACTGGGCAAATCTGTTAATCACTTAATAATATCAATCTCTGTTCACTGGTCACTGGTTCAATCGTACAGAAGCTCTCCGGATCAGGTTCCACAGACTACGAATCAGAGCAGGATGTTGGCCTCTCGAAGAACCTGAATCAAATGGGTTAAAACCCATTAGTTCAGAATACAAGTGCGGGAATCAAACCCAGCAACTATTACTCACTTATATGGCTTTCGGAGAAGAAAACTAGAACTTTAGTTAATTCTGATTAAGATTTTGCTTGAAAGACAGAATTAGCACACTTTGACCACTTTTGCGGGATGAAATGTGACTAATTAGGCGGTATTGGCTTGATACAGATAAAGTTTTGCCGAATATGAGTTTTTGGGCGATTTCCTGCAACGGAATGCCGGAAATCGCCGATTCAATAAGTATTCTTTACAGTCATATTCGATCTGCGCATAATTAGATTTAAAGCCTAACGGCTTTTCTGCCAGTTAGGACTTTTGCGACAGGAAGGCACCTGTTTCCTGTATAACAAGTTTGCAAGAGTAGAGACGCATATTTGCAAGGTTATTCCTGTTAGGCTTATTAGGAGATGGTTTCGTCGTAATCTTCAACTCTTACGTAATTACACAGTATTGATATTCTAACTAACTATTATTTATGTGATTTTTAGGTTTATTGGATGCTTACGTAAAGATATTCGCCGTATGTGCCATTAGATTCCATAATTGCTAGTTTTCGTTGATTAACGAGTGTAATTTAATGCTTACAGTCAGATTTGGCTAGTATTTTCGACGTAAATTTTACCCTTTACAATTACCAGTTGACATAAAAAGTCTAAACTGTACAGATAATGTACTTTGCAAAAATTATAAACTACAACCAAATTAGTTGACCTGTTGGCAAGAACCAGTGAGGGCAAGAATAACAATTTTAACATAATTCTTACAATTTGATTAAAGCTGACTTTTGCCTTTTATGCTAAAGACTGACAAAACGTATGAATTATTTCATTTTGCACTGCAAGAATTATTAGCTTGAGGTAGATTTAGTGGCACAGATCCGGCTAATCGGCACATATAATTAGTACAAAACAATGGATGAACTTAACTAATTTATATTACAAATCTTGAAACAAAATTCAACTCTAGACAGATGAAACAGACCAGCACGAAGTCCTGTATCTGCGATTCGTCCACTCCCTTCTTGCGGGCATACCTACGTGGACGAATCGAGGACCACCTGGTAATGTCGGCTTATCCTGGGGGTCCCCGTGACCCTGGACCATATTAGCTACCTAATTTGCATATTACCCTAATACCGAAGTAATACTAATACTCATTCACACAGTTCACACTCATGTCCCTTAGATCAACAAACATTCAACAACAAACAACCATTTGTACACATTCACACCATTTTCCTGCCTAATACAGGAGTCCTAAGATAGGTTCACTGGGATTAGTCTCACGCACCCGGTGAGAAACAGTGAGCTGTCATATATTAAGATAATCCGATTTGACTGACATTTTGGACTGGTTTAACATGCTATCTTTAATTAATATAGAGTTTAATGTGATTTGCGATTTGACAATTGTTGGTAATGTTTACTATGATTTGTTAAACTTTAGGCTTCCCGGATTATCCCAATATTAATAACTACATTATTAATACTCATTCATTCAATTGACATTCATACCGATTTGACAATTCTCACAACCCCTATCGTACAAGGGGAGTTTCCGTGAGTTGCCACCACAATTATACAAAAACACTCATTCTACATGCATGCAAATTAGGACATTCTACAACCATTCAACCAGGCATCCTTGAAACTTGGTTAACTTCGGAACCTCACGCTCCATGAGGAGTTTACCCGAATAACCACCTTAGGTACTTTTTGGGGACACATTCACACATTAATTTTGTAACACATTCACACTTCGACTTACGAAACATTCACACCTCAGACTCACAAAACATTCACACTCCACTTGTACAGAACATTCATACTAATTAACTATCTAACTACTTAGACTAACTAATGAATTAAACTTAGGCTCATTTGTGTAAGAAGTTGTAAACTTGAACTTTGCTGTGCGCGAGTTTTGTAGCTTTGCAATTCCTCAGAATTGCCTATAAAAGAAATTTTATGGGAAAATGTTTAAACTTTGCAAGTTTGAAAAAGGTATAACTTGAATTTTGGTGAAAGCCAGTGAGTAATAATTGCTAAGCAATTATTACTAACAACAAAGAACAATAAATTAAACTAAATACACAATTAATTAAAACTACAAAAAATTGAGGAAGCCGGCCATTCCTCTTAAACGACTAGTTAATAATTAATTAGATTGAAAGTGAAACAACTCATGTTTTAAGAATTGACTCTTTAAAACACCCTATAATTTTTAATACCTAATGATTTTAATGCCGACCTAACGCTGAAATAAAACATATTACAGACTATGGAAATTTTTAGACATTACAGGGCTTTTGTAGAAACATGGCCGGCAACTCCTAGTTGCCGGCTGTGGGGGATTAATCCTTCTAACTAGCTTATTAATTCTAGAGCCGTAATTAAGGGGCTCTCTAACTCAAACTTAGGGGCTTGGGGTCCCACTCATAATCCCATGAAAACTACGAAAAATAACCCCAAAAGTGACAAATAAAGAGAATGTTTTAGGCCATAAGGGCCTACTAATTTTTAGGCCAAAAGGCCGTGGCTTGGTAAATGAAAAGGGATTAAAACGAGAAAATTAAAATAAGAGAAAAGCGGGCACGCCTCAAGACCTCCATCGCACAGGAGGGGTTTACATGAGCTGCCTTTGATTTTTGGAATGATTAAATAATAAAAATAAAAATGAAATAAAACTGGCCCGGAGGCCCAACATGCTATGGAACTAAAGAATGGCCTTGGGCCCAAGAAATTGCTGTATAATTGAGGCTCACTGGCCCAAAAATTCCATAAAAAATTGGCCACTAAGGCCTGAAAGTGCCATAAAGTGAAGGCCCAAGGGCCGGAAAATACAATATAAAAATTTGGCCAAAGGCCACAATAAAAATTCCTAAAGTTTTTTGTCCTATGCAGCGAATCTGAGCCGGATATAGAAGATCCTTTAGGCTCCTCAAGTTGAAGTGTTCGAGCTGCCATCTCAGCCCTTTTCTGGCCAGTGTGGGCCAGAAAAGTCCTAAACGCGTCCTACAGGGGAGTGTGTGTTACTATATTCCCGTACCACACCAGTGGTCCGAGAAGTAACACACACGGGGATGGGGGACAAAACTTCGGCCGCTCTCGGCCACTGCTAAACGAACTCTGACTAAGTTGAAATTTTGGGGACCGAGCTGACAGTTTTGCTGACAGCTCGGTGACAGGTCATTAGCAAACTGGGGGCGGAATTCTCCTTTTATTTTAGCCTAAAGCTTCTAGAAAGTTCCAGAACTTTCTAGAAGCTTGCTATCTTTTCCACAGGGCCAGCAGCGGCTGGTTGAGCCAGCTGGGCCATTAAGAGCCAAAATTAATGAGATTTAGGAAATATTGCCCCCCAACTGACCCCTTTTTGATGGATTTTGGGTGCTGAAATTCTGCAAAACTTTGCGAAATTTTGGTTAACATATAAACGTAACCAAAGGGGAAATATCACGAATTTTGGCTTTTGTTTCCAACTTTTACGCAATCTACACAAGTTTTAAAGACTAAGAATGGAAATCTTAATACTCTACGTACTTGACTAGACTTGTTTAGTTAATTTTTGCAATAATTTTAATTGGGGGAAATTAATTAAGCCCCCTCCGAATTTTACCTACGTGTTAAATTTGTGTCCTCTTTTCTTTTCTTGAGGCGAACTTTTGTTGTCCTCTTCTTGTTGGACTAGGCCCAACAAAAGTTCACCTGAGGACAAGCCTCTCATACGTAGGAAAAGAAGAAGAGAAAGGGGAAACAGCGGTGCACCTGACCGCCATGTAGTCTGGGAGGTAGACAACCTCCCAGACAAAGAAAGGAGGGAAGAAAGAAAGAAGAAAGTTAGTATAAAGGTTTTTTGGAAGTCCACTTTTAGGACTTTCCTAAGCAAAGTAAGATTACGAAATTAAGACTAATCTTACTAAAACATTTTTGTTTATAACTCACTCAATTTTGGGAGTTAAAACGTGGGGATTGCATTTTTGGAAATGGGAGAAATTTCTCTTTCATATGAGCCTAAGTTGTATCACAGAACAAAAATTCATTTCTTACGTAATATTTAGCTAATTAACATAAATTAAACCTAACCAACACTAGTTAACATGATTAATAACAAATTAAGACCCTAAAGCATTGTAAAACACAAATTATTGCAAGTAAACACACTTAGGTACTTTATCACTTTTAATTTGTTACGTATAACCTAATTATGCAATTATTTTGTCAAACCATCTTCTAACATATGTTGTTAAACACTGAAAAAGGTTTTGGAAACACGGCTGACAAGAATTAGTGTACTCTTTTCAGCTAGAAATGTTGAATTCCTTGTCATAGTAATTATGAGTTTCGCTTTTTACGTCAACACTAGGATTTCTAGAGTTTTACTATTCTTCCGTTCTTATTAACCTCTGGCAATGGAAGGGGAAAGTGACCGCACCCGGGCCACTGAGGGAAAGGACACCCGTTCTTTCAGAAAGGGGAATTTTGGAATTGACCTTATTATTTTGATTATAATCACTTCACGTATACTGGATCATTATTTTGACTAGTTAATCCTAAGTAAACTTGTAAGTGCCCTTCTTTTGTGTCAATGTTGGAGTAACTTTAGGCTTTTTCTTCTAGTATTAGTTGAAAGAATGCTGATTTGGGACTGGCAACTCTGATTTCAACAATTATACAACGACAATTAATTATGGCTTGGACACAATAACAAACTAAAGCTTAACATCGATAAGATCTGTTAGATTCCGTTTCCTGTAGAAACCTCTTTTGGGATGGTGACCAATTAGAAACTAACTTTTTAACCACTTTTGAGCACAAGATCTAAGTCATTCCATTACAAATGCCACTATTTTCACTTTAAAGATCAAAACGTTTGACTGAGTTTTTGTCGAAACATTTAGGCCGGATCGGATGCCCTCAATGGCCACAATTCTTTAGACCATCGATCGGCCCTAAAATTTAGCTTAGCTATGGCCTAAACAAAAAACCTTGCATAATTGTAATTGAGGGAGGTTTGGCAAAATAGACAATCTTAGAGCGAAAATTCAAGCGAAGCCGGAAAAGTTTGAAAATGCTGAGCGAAAATCCTTAAAATTTGGCATTTTTTGGCCAGCTTATAATAGCGATGAGTGGGGAGAAGCCATATCTGAACGGGAGGTCAAATTTCACTGACCCTTGTGGAAGCAAATTTGGGTACCCCTTGTGAGAGCGATTTTTCTTAGGGGTACTTTTGAAAAGCGATTTTTAAGCAATTTTTGCCTATTTTTAGCAAAAAACAGCTATTTTTAAGCTAAAACACGTTTTTCGGACGTTTTTTAGCTAACTATAGTAATTTTAAGTGAAAAATTCCGGCGAAGCCATGAAATTTTTGGAAATTTTAGTCGTAAAATCTATTTTTTGGGCAATTTTCTTACCCCTTGTGGCCAATTTTCTTACCCCTTGTGGGAGCAATTTCGCGACCCCTTGTGGGCGACTTCGCCGAGGGGGGGGGAAATTTCCCCCCCTTTCCCCCCCTGTCCTGTCCACCTGTGGGAGAAGCTAAAAAAACTGAGCAGTAAGGGTCGATTTCGAGTGGGCTAACCATAGGTGTGTTCGGGGGGGGGGTGGGGGGGACCAACGCCAACCCCCCCTAAAAATTTTTTCCTACGCCTCCCCCCAAATCGATTTTTTCAGACCCCTCCCCCCTAAAAATTTTCAAACCCCTACCTAGATTTTTGAAAATTTTTAGCTAAAAATTCAAAATTTTTTCAAAAAATTCCAAACATTAGCGACAAATTTCTAGAATTCGCTTAATTAAGCTAAAAATCGTTAAAAATAGCTGTAAATTGAGAAAATTTTTCATTTTTTAACGAAAAACCGACTGTTTTCGAAATTTTTCGCCGACCCCCCCTAGAAAATTTTCCTTACCCCTCCCCCAAATCGACTTTTCGCGACCCCCCCCTCCGCCTTTTTTCGCCAAACCCCCCTCCCTACTTTTTTCTGAACCCCCACCCCCACTTTTTTCGCCAGCCACACCTATGGGGCTAACCATAGTGTCCCTCATAGGTGTACCACCTGTTTGGGTGGGGGGGGAGTAAAAAGTCCAAATTTGGCTTGGGGGGGTCTCAAAAATCGGAAATTTTCAAAAAAAACTGTACCCAAACTGTACCCAAATTTGTTTCAGCTAAAAATGGCCCTTTTTGGACATAAAATCGACTATTTTTGGCATAAATCGAATAAAAAACCACTTGTCTTGCGTATTAAAACCTATTTTTTACCGTTTTTAACTGTTTCTAAACAATTTTTTCAGAAAATTTTTGAAAAATAGCAAAAGTTTTTGCAAAAATTTAGCATTTTTTCTCTTGTTTAGACCCCATTTTAGGGGGGGAGGGGGGTCTGAGCTCGGCTTGGGGGGGGGGGGGAGTAGTCGAGGTCGGGTATGGGGGGTGGGGGGTCTGGCCTCTCCGTGGGGGGGGGGGGTCTCACAGGGGGTAAACTGTAGCCTGGTACACGTATGGAGTCCCTGGATCTGGGTCTGGGGGGGGGTAAATCTTGGCCGACCTCCGAAATGTGAAGGGGGGTACCCCCCAACCCCCTCCCCAGAATTCGGACCTCAAAAGTTTCGAAAAATGGCCAAAAAATGCAAAATTTTTTATAATTTAGCCCTGTTTTCATCAAAATTAAGGTTTGTGCTTAACGTTTTAGGCGTTTTTGCACCGTTTTAAAGCGATTTTAGGTCAAAAATTTTAGAAAAATTTTTCAAAAAATGACCATTTTTCGACCAAATTTAGCTAACTTTTTTGGTCCAAAAATGGTTGGGGGGGTTTGGGGGTAGCCAAAAGTTGGGGGAGGGTAAGTCAAACAACTTGGGGGGGGGGGTAAATTTGGTCGAAAATGTTGGGGGGATACCTATATACCTACCCTACCCCCCCCTCCACCACAGGAAACTATGGGGCTAACCCAAAGGAGGAGGGGGTCGGCATCCACATAAATAAATCAAAGGTTCTGGTTTGGGTTTGTCTCCCCACTTTTCGGAAGTTCCCCCGCTTTCAAAACCCTATAAAGTGCCAGAATATATACGGAAGTAAAATTCTTAAATATATTTGCTTCCTTGTTTTGTGGCTGCTGTCAAGTGAGGTTAGTGTCATGGTATTGTTGCTGGAGTCTACCTAATAACAAGAATGATGCCTAGCTCGAATCGTCCTTGTGGAGATGTCATTGCTTGTACAGGTATATATATAGTATGCATCTGTTTTATTGTATATTGTGCCGCGTTCTTAACTGAATAGCAAAATGTTTCACATGAAAGAGAAACTAAAATGTAACTTGACGTAAAATAAACTTTAGAAGGTCTTATATACGTATACGTATATCTGCTAAAAAAGTGCTCAAAGCAGGAAAAAAGCTAAAATTTAGCATAAAATTCCGGTTTTGCATTTTTTAGTAATTGCATGACCTTTCTACAATGTTCAGAGCTGTTGATTATAAGATGCCAGAACTGAATGGGCATAAAAATTTGCAAACTCTCCTAACTTTACAACGACGGGTCTGGGGCACAGAAGCAAAAGATTTTGAATATAGCAACCATTTGACTATGATAATCTTCAAGTTTTGTTGATATAAAAGTATGAAATTTGCATCAAGTTTTATTGATATGAAAGTAAATTTTTATTCTGTACATTTACTGGAAAAAGAAACCTTTTGGCAATTTTTAAGTTGTTTGCAAGCTAAGAATCCTCACTGCTTTTTATAAAAACAAAAATACTCGCTAGTTTGAAATTTCATCGAAAATTACGCAGTTTTCCTAAAATGATTCAAGGTTTCGGTATCAGATTGTATATAATTTTCAGGGCTCAGCCCACAGCATCTGAACTATCGGTGGGTAGAGAAAACACGGACAATAACAGCTGTCACAGAATCTCCTATTAAAGTTTTGTATACTTCTCCAAAAACTGCCAAACTAAAATTAAAATTTGGCAATCTGTTTTATGGTTCATAACTTGACTATGCAGTGCGAGTTGCATATACAAGCCAGATTAAATCATATGAACGTTAGGCCATGGGTGCTTGTATGTTAATGCTAGCCTGTTTACTGAAAGTCAGGTCGCAACTTAGCGATAAACCAGTAGTATGCAAGTAAGGACGGGGGTTTGGGGGCGGAGCCCCCAGGAAAAATTGGAGATTTTTTGTAAAATTGAGAGCCGGGAGCAATTTTTTCTGAGCACTTTGAGAAACAAATTTTAAGTAATTTTTCTCTCCGTGTCCCTAAAAAGGTGCGGACGCGTGCGCACAAGCCCAAAATTTTTTGCTGACTTCAGAAAAAATGTGTGTCATTGCGCACTTTTTTGAGCAAAAAACACTGGAGGGGCACCCTCTGGTTTTTGGGTTCACGAATTTATTGGGGAGGAGGAAGGTGGCTTCGTAAGGTCTTTTATTGGGGGGTCCACCAACAAGCCCTGGCTTATTTTTAGGCTAAAATTTATGGGGGGGGGGCTTCATGGGGGGCATATTTTGGAAAATTTTGCCGGTTTTTCGTGTAAGATTGTGTAAAAATCGCTAAAAAATGACTAATTTTAAATGGTTTTTAGGCTAAAAAAGTGAAAATTTCGTTAAAAATCCGGCGAAGCCGGAAAAAGTTTTGAAAATTTATATAGGTAAACTGGGCTTATTCTAGGGAATTTTTCTTGGGGGGGGGGCCCTCGGGGGGGCGAGTCATTCTTGGGGGGGGGGGCGAAAATTTTTCTAAAAACATGCTAAAAATAGCGCTATTTTTATAGTAATCACCAAAAAAGTTCGTTTTAGTGCAAAATTAGTGCTTAAATAGGCAAAAATCGACTAAAAATCTCCGGCGAAGCCGGAAAATTTTTGAAAATTTGGCCTTCTCAGCGATTTTTTCAGAGTACCAAAAGGGGCACCCACTTTTTGGGGGGGGAACGATTTTTGGGGGGGGGAAGGGTGTTTATGGGGGGGGCCCCCCCCCCCCCCACTAGAATAAGTCCCGGGTAAATATAGTAAAATTTGGCAATTTTCGGGGTTATGGGGGGAGGTCGGAATTTATGGGGGCATTTCATGGGGGTGGGCTCCTCGAATGGGGGGAGGTCGCCGAATGGGGGGCGGCCCCCACCTCCCCGCAGGTATTTTTTACAGGGGGGGTGGGGGGCCACCCCCGAAATTGACCGTCCCCCCCGAAAATGCCTTCCCCCCCGAAATCGCCCCCTCCCGGGATTTTTGCTCCCCCCCCGGGATTTTTTGGAGGCCCAAATTTTTGCCAAAAATAGGCCAATTTTCAAAAATTTTCCGGCTTCGCCGGAGATTTTTTCGTAAAAATAGCTATTTTTAGCTTAAATCCTGGCATTTTTGAGCACTTGTTGAGTTTCACCATGCAAAATACGCCAAATAATACCATTTTTTGGCTCATTTTTGCAGAAAATCTCCCCCCCCCCCCGAAAATTTCTCTCCCCCCCCCCCCCGGGCCCGGAAGCCCCCCCCCGGAAAAATCCCTAAAAATCCTGACCTCCCCCCCCCAGTAAAAATAAGCCAGAAGCAGCCCAGCTCCTCCGCTCCGTGTCCACAGTAGGAGTAATCATGGCCTGCGTGTTCATGCAGTCTGTTAAATTAACAGGCAGCGGCGCCAGTATTTTTAGAGAGGAGACTTGACTCTAGAATGTAGCGAACTTTTTTTAGAAAATCCAAAAGTTTTTGCCATTTTTAGCAATTTTCACCTTAATTTTCCAAAAATTTTCCAAGCATTAGTGTACGGTGATGCCCTACTGTCATATTTTGCTTATTATTTAAGAGGAGAATCTTTTTAAATAATAAGAAAAATATGACTGTTGGGCATCACCGCCCTACTGTACATTAGCACAAAATTTTTTCCATTTTTCGCAAAAATATGCCGATGGTTATAAAACTTCATCAAATTCCGTAAAAAAAATTTGGGCAAATACCCCGTAACATTGGGTCCTCACTCTGGGGAAACCACTGTGAACATGGAGTCCGGACCATGCTCATCTATTGTTCAGAAGGCTGGGAAGAATATATATATATGACAGGATTTCTGAGAGATTCGACCTGACTTGATTGAGCCCCAAAATTGATGTTTTCAGATTTCGCTCGTTCTCACATATTATAGGGGGGCGCGAGAGCGACCCCCTATAATATGGGTGTAAAAGGCGCTGCGCGGCCCCTTGAGTCTCGTTCGAGCACCGTGCCAGCTCAATACTGAACGAAACTCGGCAAGTTTGGTATCGTTGGAATCTACACGACGAGTACAACAAGCTGCAAAAAAGTTTTGGTCAAAATTTTCACTTCCGGACAAGTTAGGTCCGTTTGTTTTTTTCTGTGTTAGTCACGCTTGGAAAAGGGCTATTTTGTGCAGAGGTGTTTGAAAGATGTGGGTATTTTCAGCCGGAAAGGTTTATATTTTCTGAATGCCGATATGGTCCCATGTGCCCCGCGCTATATTTTTTCGCTGCCCGGCCCGGCATGCCACCTGTGCGGCCGGCCAAAAGTGGCCTCACGGCGTTTTTGGCCAAAAAACGGCCATTTTGTGTCACGCCCACAGGGCTCAGGGAACAAGGTAGAGACACGCGGTTTGTTGCATGAACAAGTACGGAGGGGATACTAGTGCATAACGTTGGCCGATTTTTGATTCAGGTCCTGGACCGTTCAGGCGGCCGGCCCAAAGGAAGTCGGTCCAAATGGCCATTTTCGGAAAAATTTCTAAGTCCCCCCCCACTCCACAGAAAATAATAACTCCTAAATATGCTGTTTTGGGCCATATAGTGGGACGCATATAAGGGTTATCGGGCTCGCTGAACACGGTGAGCATAGTCGCAGCTCTGTGCGGTGCTGCTATCGTGCTGTACTCTTATGCAGCAACCATAGCACGCTGTCTGTAGTAAGGGGGAACTGTAGCTTTGTAAGTTGGTGCACACTCTAGCTTCCACCGTGCTGTATGTGCTGTCCCAAACACAGCACCGTCGATAACAAGTTATTCATTCGTCACTGGTATTTGAAATTCGGCATACAGATAGTTTAGGACATGACAAACTATTATAGATACGTTTCGTATACTTATTACGATGTTACTATGTGGTTGCGCTGCAGTAGAGTGCTGCAGAAGTACAGCATGGCCTATAACTAGCTACAGAGAAGATGAAATCGTCTGAAATTTTGCATATAACTGCAGAAGAACATTAGAAATCGTGCCGTATAAGTTTCCTCCGTTGGCAGTATAATTTGTATCTGGTTGCGCTGCAGTAGAGTGCTGCTGAAGTACAGCACGGCCTATAACTAGCTACAGAGAAGATGAAATCGTCTGAAATTTTGCATATAACTGCAGAAGAACATTAGAAATCGTGCCGTATAAGTTTCCTCCGTTGGCAGTATAATTTGTATCTGGTTGCGCTGCAGTAGAGTGCTGCTGAAGTACAGCACGGCCTATAACTGGCTACAGATAAGTTGAAATCTTCTGAAATTTTGCAAATAACTGCAGAAGAGCCTTAGAAATCGTGCCGTATAAGTTTTCAGCAGCAACTACATAAAACTGTTGTAACCATAGGTACTGGATGTTGGATCTCCGTCCAAATCAAGAAAAATAAGAAATTGGAACTTCTCAAGCTTCTTTGTTCTGTATATACGTGCAGTTGACGATTAATGATTTGCGGAATTTTTAAAGTTTCTTTTTTGAATTTGTGCTGCTATCGTGTTGTACTATTATGCAGCAATCGTAGCACGCTGTCTGCAGACTTACTGTAAACGGCTAAACATATGAAACTTGGTGAAGATTATGTCTGTAGTAAGGGGGAACTGTAGTTATGTTAGTTGGCGCACTCTCTAGCTTCCACCGTGCTGTATGTGCTGCCCCAAACACAGCACCTTCGATAACAAGTTATTCATTCGTCACTGGTATTTGAAATTCGGCATACAGATAGTTTAGGACAGGACATGACAAACTATTATAGATACGTTTCGTATACTTATTACGATGTTACTATGTGGTTGCGCTGCAGTGGAGTGCTGCAGAAGTACAGCACGGCCTATAACTAACTACAGAAAACTTGCAATTGTCTGAAATTTGTAGGCAGGTGCAGAATAATAGCATTGGAAATCATGCCATACAAGTCTCCTTTTTTGGCAGTGAAGTTTGCGCCTAATTGCTCTGCAGTAGACTGCTGCTGAAGTACAGCACGGCCTGTTACTAGCTACAGGTAAGTTGCAATCGTCTGAAATTTTGCAAATAACTGCAGAAGAGCCTTAGAAATCGTGCCGTATAAGTTTTCAGCAGCAACTAAAACTGTTGTAACCATAGGTACTGGATGTTGGATCTCCGTCTAAATCAAGAAAAATAAGAAATTGGAACTTCTCAAGCTTCTTTGTTCTGTATATACGTGCAGTTGACGATTAATGATTTGCGGAATTTTTAAAGTTTCTTTTTTGAATTGCATTTTGAATTTTGCTATCGTGCTGTACTATTATGCAGCAATCGTAGCACGCTGTCTGCAGACTTACTGTAAGTAACTTACACAAGTGCGGCAGAGCATTGCAAATCGTGCTGTATGAGTTTCCTTCACCGACAGTAAAGTTTGCATCTGGTTGCGCTGCAGTCGAGTGCTGCTGAAGTACAGCACGGCCTATAACTAGTTACAGGTAAGTTGCAATCGTCCGAAATTTTGCACACAAGTGCGGCAGAGCATTGCAAATCGTGCTGTATGAGTTTCCTTCACCGACAGTAAAGTTTGCATCTGGTTGCGCTGCAGTCGAGTGCTGCTGAAGTACAGCACGGCCTATAACTAGCTACAGGTAAGTTGCAATATCGTCCGAAATTTAGTATACAAGTTCGGAAGAACATTGCAAATTGTGTTTTGTGAGTTTCCTTCACTTTCAGTAAAGTTTCCATTTGGTTGCGCTGCAGTAGAGTGCTATATGCTATATACAGGACAGTTGGAAAGTTGCTCAGCTCACTTAGGGCTGTATTTGATACTAAATTTGACCACTTTCGAAAAATTTCATTTTTGACCCAAAATCGCCTAAGACCCCACCCCTACCCCACACAGCACTCTACAGCCACTTTGAGCATGCACTTTTATGAGAAAAGTTGCTCTGCTCAATCGGGGCTTTCATTTGGTACCAAATTTGACCACTTTCGAAAAATTTTATTTTTGACCCAAGTCCCAAAATCGCCTAAGTCCCAACCCCTACCCCACACAGCACTCTACAGCCACTTTTGAGCATGCACTTTTCTGACGAAAGTTGATCAGCTCACTTAGAGAAAGCAAAGAAAAAGGGTAACCTACATTTATACAGCTGAAGAAAGCAAGTATCATAGGGGTCGCCGTAGCGACCCCTATAATATGAGTGAAAATGGTCGAATGACCGTGTAAAACAAGGCTGCGCAGAAGCTGCGCAGATTCCTGCGCAGATCCTGCGCAGATTATGTGCGCAAAAGATTGTACGTGTCGAGTTTAGTATGTGTGCGAAGTTTCATCCCCGTACCACTTTCCGTTAAAAAGTTGCGCCAAAAATCGCTTACGAGAGTGATGTTTTTTTTCCGGTTCTCCGCTTTGGGGGTTTTGTAGCTTTAATAACAACTGATAGAAAAATTTTTGCCTATGAAAACCATATATATTCTTGGAGTACGCAACAAAAATAAGCCGATAGGCTAGTTTTTATGCCTCCCAGGGCCGGAAAAAATTTTTGGCGGGGGGCCAAAGTCGGCCAAAACGCTAAAATGGCCAAAAAGTATGCTTCAAAGGCGCCGTAATAAGTCAGACTGGGCTATATATGGGGCAATACTGCCTATATGGCTGAATAGGACACATAGAAGGGTCGTTCAATTGCTATATGATTTTCCGGCCCTGAGCGTATATAATTTTTGGGTACTGGCCTGCCAAAGTTGGTGAATTTTGGGTCCAACTTTGAACACAGTTTTTTCGCTTATTTTGCGACCTAGAAGCCTCAAATCTTGCATACAAAGGTTTTTGCGGACGGAGAATTGATTCCCGCTATCAATTTTGCTGTCCGACTGACCCAAGTTGCTGGGCTGGTTCCACTTTGCCGTCTGGAGGGTCATGTCGGCAACCGCTACCTGGAGGCCCATACTGGGCTCTACTTGGCCTCTCAAAACTTCCTCTATAGGGGTTTTCTGGCGCGCCCAGCTCATATCCGGTGTCCGTTTTGCCGTCCGACTCATCTATCTTGCTGGGCTGTTTCCACTTTGTCGTCTGGAGGGTCATGTCGGCAATCGTTTCCTGGAGGTCCATACTAGGCTCTACTTGGCCTCTCAAAACTTTCTCTGTAGGGGTTTTCTGGTGCGCCCAGCTCATTTCCGGTGTCCGTTTTGCTGTACAACGCACCCATTTTGCTGGGCTGGCTCCACTTGACCGTCTGAGGGGTCAGGTCGGTAAGGGGTCAGGTGGTCCAAAATGAAATTTTTCAAAAGTGGTCAAATTTGGTACCAAATGAAAGCCCTAAGTGAGGTGAGCAACTTTTGTCATAGAATTGCATGCTCAAAGTGGCTGTAGAGTGCTGCGGTGGGGTGGGGTGGGGACTTAAGCGATTTTCGGTCAAAAATGAAATTTTTCAAAAGTGGTCAAATTTGGTACCAAATGAAAGCCCTAAGTGAGCTGAGCAACTTTTGTCATGGAATTACATGCTCAAAGTCGCTGTAGAGTGCTGTGGTGGGGTGGGGTGGGGACGTAAGTGATTTTGGGTCAAATGTGAAATTTTCCAAAAGTGGTCAAAATAGAATCTACTTGCGCATGGTGTTCGGAAATATATTATGTTGGTTCTTTTTTGCGCATACATATGTAAAAGAATGGAAAACAAGAACCAAAAATGCTCCTTCGCCGCATGTAAAATACATATGAGTACTCTCAGGCAGGTTGTACAAAGACGGAAACTAGCCTGTAAAATGCATATGAGTGGCGTTGAGGTTGTAAATTAAGGGAAACAAGTTGCAACGGCTTAACATATGAGCCTGTCCTATAACGAGGCTCATATTGGCGTCACAGTGCAGCCATCTTAAAGATCATCAGGTCATCATATTAAAGAAAAAACGAATGAATAGACATAACATGTTAACATTGTGGCTTGAAAGAAATGGACAGAAAAGTGAACTGCGACACCTCAAGTTTACTGTACATATGCAAGCTGATGTTCCCCGAAACACCATGGCACTTACTATTTCCGGAAGCACTATAGTACACCTACTGTATTCTCGGAACACTATGACACACTACTCTCACATGCGTAATGCTTTCCCCACATGGCTCTGAGTCAGAGCGCAGAGTGGCATGCTGTATAATGCGTATGCACAGTATAATGTCTTAGCGACAAGATGTGTGAAGGACAATTTTGTAATGAAAAGCTTTACGTGCTATTTATATGAAAGTCAAATTTCGACAAATTATATTATGACATACGCCAATATGAGCCTCGTTATAGGACAGGCTCATATGTTAAGCCGTTGCAACTTGTTTCCCTTAATTTACAACCTCAACGCCACTCATATGCATTTTACAGGCTAGTTTCCGTCTTTGTACAACCTGCCTGAGAGTACTCATATGTATTTTACATGCGACGAAGGAGCATTTTTGGTTCTTGTACATTTAGGTGACAGACTGGAGCTATCATTTCATGGCCGCCACCATATTTGATTATACCAATAAAAAGTGAAAACAAAATTACCAACTTCCAAAAACTAAGAATCCCTGCAATAAACTAAAAGAAAAAGAAATTCATAACCATAATATAATAAATACGGCCATTTGATAAAGCAAGTATCTAAAGTGTAAACATTAACTTTTATTCGGGTTAAAGTGCACTCATTTGCTGACCACTCTGCCAGACTGATACTGGTAATCGGTGGGCTTCGTCAGTGGCGTACCGACTTACCAGTTACAGCTTTAGGCTTTTTGGAAAAATACGAGAAATTGTACAAAAAGTCGTTTCTGCCCTGTGGTCCTATTCACACGTGCTAGTTAGTTAACATGCAACATAAATATGCTGCTACATATTGCGGACACATTCGTGTTGAACTTTACGTCTAATTTATGCCTTTTAACAGATTTTCGAACTGCCAGCTTCAGTTGGTCTACCTCATACCCTTGACTGGTAGCCAATGCTATCAGTTTTACAGACTTACGTATAAAATTATCATATACATTACATATGTTTCCATATCTATTAATTTCCCCCATTACCACATTATATAGAGGTCGGGGAAAAAAACCAACCCGCAAGTGGTGGGGAAAAAACCAACCCCCCGTTTGGGCGATGGGGATGAGCTAGCGGGCTCAAATTTTGCATGCAAGTTGGTAGGGCCCATCCCACTACCACACCAAATTTGAGCTGAATCGGACCACTTTTGAGCATTTTGTGACATTTTGAAAATTTTGGCATTTTTGACCCCCCAAAAATTCAAAATTTGCCTATTTTTGAAGGCCTGTAAAAAGTTTTCCATAGCAGTTAGATAATAACTTTTAATAGTTTCTGTGAGAACAACATGTGCTCTTTCCAAAAATGTCGGTCTCGCCTTCCTGCGACGCTTGGCAAGCTGCCAGCAGAATTTTTACAAAATGGGAAAAAAACCAAGGGGTGGGAAAAAACCAATTTTTACTTTTGCTGCCAAACTCTCAAAAATGGTTCTTAGTTGCTCAAAAGTCATCCGCATAGCAAGTTTAATGCGTTCTTTCAGGTGAACAGCTCAAAATTGCATTTGGACTTGGCAATTTTGTTCTAGCCGGTAAAAACCTCATTTCGGCGGATCGGCTGTTTGGCTCAGCTAAAGCGGCCAAAAAGTACTCTGGGACAAAGAAATACGCGAAAAAACACTGAAACAACGTTTATTTTAATTTATTTCATCGAATTTCGAAAGATTTACAAATTTTTGCATTTTAACATATATAGAAACTGGCAAATTTGATGAAACCTAGCCAGTTGATGCTGCAAATTTTGATGTTTGATTTTCTCACTTATTATAAGGAATATCGCAAAAATAACTGCAGATATGAAGTCAGCGACGCCGATTTTACCTGTCACATGCATAAAATCGCTAATATGAGTTACCCTGACCGAATACTGGAGTTGGTTTTTTTTCCCACCGGTTGGTTTTTTCCCGCCATTGGTTTTTTTACCCCGGCTAATTAACCGTTAATTACTAATTAACGACAGGACCTAGAGAGGCGATTTATATACCAAAATGACAGTCTAGACAGGGCTTGATAAGAAAATAATTTGTAGCCGGATTGCTCCACTGGGTAGTTCTGCAGAGTCCAAAAAGTGACTACCTTGGTTTT